>CAUYQU010082735.1:0-49995 GCA_963574635.1 Cheracebus regulus | reverse complement strand
TATCTGTATGTTCACTGTGACACTGTTTACAATAGCAAAGACCTGGAACCAACCCAAATGCCCATTGATGATAGACTAGACAAGGAAAATGTGGCACATATACACCATGGAATACTATGCAGCCATAAAAAATGATGAGTTTGTGTCATTTGTAGGGACATGGATGAATCTGGAAACCATCATTCTCAGCAAACTGACACAAGAACAGAAAATCAAACACTGCATGTCCTCACTCAGAGGCAGGTGTTGAACCATGAGAACACATGGACACCGGGGAGCATCACACACTGGAGTCTGTTGGGGGGGAATAGGGGAGAGGCAGCAGGGGGTAGGGAGGTTGGAGAGGGATAACATGGGGAGAAATGCCAGATATAGGTGATGGGGGGATGGAGGCAGCAAATCACATTGCCATGTAGGTACCTATGCAACGATCCTGCATGGTCTGCACATATATCCCAGAACCTAAAGTACAATAAATATATATTATTGAGAAAAAAAAAGAAAAGCTAAAGCTTATTCCTGCACCAAATGTTGTGAGTGACTCTCTCTTCCATAGAGTGTGTTTTCTCCTAGTAATCTCACACTTTTCCTCTCAGCCATTCATGAATCCTATGGGTCTGCCTCCCAGCTGTAATGAACTCACTAAATTTAAAAGATGAAGAGCAATTTTAAATTCATGGAATTCATCCACCCACCAATGGTAAAACTCCTTTTACAATATCCCTACCAAGAAGTCACATTCGGTTTCTGATGAAGACATGCAGCAATGTTTAAAAGACAATTTTCATGTTGAGCTAAAGGTGTGTCTTCTAACTTCTGCAAACTTCTCCTTCCTGCAAGCTCATATAAAAGATGCCGTGGAAGTTTTTTTTAATCTTCTTATCTGAACTCTAATTAGTGCTGCACAACCCAAATTATGTCTCAAAAAAAAAAAAAAATCAACAAGAGAAAAAAAATCACCCTTATTTATTTCCCCTTAATAATGGATTTTTTTAATAACAAACAATCAATGAAATGAAAAGACAAGCTACAAAATGGGAGAATATATATGCAAACCATATATCTGATAAAGGATTAATATCTAATATATTTTAAAAACTCACATAAGTCATGAGAAAAAAAAAACAAATAATTAAAAAAATGAACAAAGAACCTGAACACACATTTTTCCAAAGAATACATGCAAATGATCAACAGATATATGGAAAGGTGTTCAACATCACTAGTCAGCAGAGACAATGTGGATCAAAACCACAATATCATCTCAAAACTGTTAGGATGGCTATCATGAAAAAGACAAGAGGCAACCAGGATTGGTAAGGCTGTAGAGAAAAAGGATCCTTTGGCTAGTGTTGGAGGGGAGAATTGGTACAGCCATTATGAGAACCCATATGGGTGCTCCTCAAAAAATTAAAAATAGAACTACCATGTGGCCCAGCAATCTCACTTCTGGGTATATATCCAAAGAAAATGAAATCACTGCCTGGAAGAAATGGCTACACCCACATGTTCACTGTAACATTATTCACAATTACCAAGATAAGGAAATGACCCACTGTTCACTGATGGATGAATTAGTCATGAAAGTGTGGTTCTATTTTATACGTACGTGCGTGCGCATGCGTGCGCGTGCACACACACACACACAAAATAAATTACTATTCAGCTTTTAAATAAACACAAAATATATTACTATTCAGCTTTAAAAAAGAATAAAATCCTGTCATTTGTAACAATATGGATGACCTTGGAGAACATTATGTTGAGTGAAATAAGCCAGACACAGAAAGACAAATACTTTGTGATCTCACTTATATGTGAAATCTAAAGAATTTGAAGAGAAATAGAGAGTAGAATGGTGATTATTCTGGGCCGGAGGGCTGGTGGGAAATAATAAAATTTTTAAAAAACTCATTCTGTACAAGTGTGCACCACACATTGAAATGTTAATCATAGTGAAATACTATTGTCTTATAAAGACTGTTATTTTGATTTTTGTGTGCTTGTTTGAGTATTTATTTTGCCTATTATGGATTAAAAATAAAAGTTCAAGTATTTCAAGATGATATGCAAGATTTAATGAGAAGGATGAAGAGAGCCAACATGGATTTGATGCTAATTATTTGCCCCACACAAAACTCAGCTTTTTGAATAGAATATGTACTCAACAGAATTTAAAAAATCCTGATGCTTTGACCAAGAAGTGGCTGGTAGTCAGTACAAATCTGGTAGCTAGTCCTGTAACTGAGAGAGACAGCAACTTTTAATTAAGGACCGAGGGGAAAAAAATCAAAGTTAGTTCAGTAGAATATTTCACAAATTTAGATATTAAATATGAAAATCAATGTATTCCATTTGGTATGAGATTTGGAATCATGTATTAAAAACACTTTAAAAAAGATTAAAAAGATTCAAACCCTTGGAGTCTGTAATTCTACTTCTGGGAATATATTCTAATAATGTAATCCAAAATAAAGAAATGGATTAGACAGAAAATATTCAGTGTAATATATGTTTAATGAAGAAAATTTGGAATTAATCTAGATATTCAACAATGAGAGGAAATGTTTAGTAAAGTTTAATATTCGGTATTTGGTATTTAAAGGTAAACATTGTGCAAAAAGGCTATTTACAATGAGGAATACTAGCATAAAAATATGTAAAGAGAATAAAACAGAATGAAACATAGATAGTATATTCTCAAATAACTTAAACAAATACTTATAAAGATAATAAAGGCTAAAAGAAAATAAACAATTATGTCAATAGAGAGTTCTGTCAATAAGGGCAGTAGTTTTGTAATTATTTTACCTCTTTTTTAATGAACAAAAATAATTTTTAAATGGGAAAAGAGGGATATTCTACACAAAGAAAGGCTGACTCCCCCAGAAACAGAATATCATCTTACATCCAAAGTAGCCATGCAGATTACAGTGGTGTTATTACTAGGCTTATGAAATATGAATGCTGACCTTGTCTCCTTGCCTTGTACTGACAGTGAATGGTGTTTACTGGAGACCAATTACTTTTTCTCTCACTATTAATTCTTCTCCGAATTTTATTGCTAACAACCATGCTGCAAACCTGAAATTGTTTGAATGCATCGGTCTCCTTAACATTTTCTTCTTTTCTTTCAGAATAATTCTGAATATATTCATTATATCAATTGCATGCATAATGCTAATGCCAACATTTTGTGCAGGAGGACATCTTGTCAGACAGACCATATCTGAATTCATATTTTAAACAACTGTCAGCTTCTTTATGAATGTCAATAATGTAAATTCTAATAAAAAGAAAAATAAAATCTTATTAATTGTCCTCTGGAGGCTTCAAAATAGTCCTACATTCTTTAGGCAAGAACTCACTCAGCATGTTTTTCGTCTAACATTCCTCTGAAGAGAAAGTGGTAGGACACCAGCATTTTGCATCTTTGTGTGTGTGTGTGTGTGTTTATGTATGTGTGTGCACGCTAAAACACTGCAACATACAAAAGCAGACACAGTCAGAGAGAAATGGGTGTAGATGGATTTACCAGGAATTTGAGGAGGCTTACCCTTTGGGCTCCCACTTTCTTGGGGCTTCTGCTAGAATCTTTAACTGTTTAGATTTGTAACTTTCTAAAGAAAACCCTTTAAGTTGTGGAAGAAGGATATTCCACAAAGTCTATATTGTCTGCTAGGCATGACCAACTTTCCCAGATTATTCTGAGAAAACAGCACTAGGAGGAAATACAAAAATCTGTGAGGTTTGATTCTGAGATGTGAGACCTAGTTGGATAAATGGAAGGGAGATCATGAGAGAGAAGAGCAAAAGAGAAATGCATGGGAAAGGGATCTACAAAAAAAAAAAAATCAGGTAGAATAAAGCTCTTTGCTGAACTGTGTGATCTGAAATTAAAATCAAGTTTTGGTTTTTTACCAACAAACATCTGAGAGTGTATAACTTATTATAATGCCAGAAGGGTCAACTTTAAAACCATAAGAGGGATAGCCTTGGTACTACAATTGTTCAAAGCTATGATTAAGAAAGAGTGGGGATTGGCCAGGCACTGTGGCTCACACCTGTAATCCCAGCACTTTGGGAGGCTGAGGCAGGCAGATCACGAGGTCAGGAGTTCAAAACCAGCCTGGCATGATGAAACCCCGTCTCTACTAAAAACACAAAAATTATCCAGGCCTGGTGGTACGTGCCCATAATCCCAGCTACTCTGGAGGCTGAGACAGGAGAATTGCTTGAACCCGGGAGACGGAGGTTGCAGTGAGCAAAGATTGCACCACAGCACTCCAGCCTGGGTGTCAAAGCGAGACTCTGTCACAAAAAAAAAAAAAAAAAGAAAAGAAAAGAAAAGAAAAAGAAAAAAGAAAGAGCAGAATCAGCCTATCTTTGTATCTGATATGCACATGATAGCCAAATTCTTAGCTGCCAAGGTCTCAGAGGCCTATGTTATTTCAATCATGTAATTAAACTGTTCATACAATATCTGTTTCAGAAAATGGTGGAGGAAACTTATAGTTTGAGTTTGGTAGCAAATCACCACATAGACACTGATAATTAACAAAGGGCCTTAGCAAACTAGTTTAATTCTTTCATTTACAGATGAAAAATGGGGTTTAGAAGGCAGAATGAGAATGCCTGGGTGTGATGGATTTAGTGGCAAAGCAGGCATATTAATTTTCTTCTGATAATACATCTTTTCATATTAGATGATACATCTATTAAAAATCATATTTTCTGGAATATATATTATGGAAGAAATAAGATTTTTAATGTTAATGTCTGAGTCTCACACAAATCCACACAAACACACACACATGCCTGCACTTACACATACACACACAACCTCATAGGTTATAGTGGAAAAAAGGTACGTTTATCACACATCCTATTATTTCAAACCCTCATAATTAAATTTTTCCAAAAGGAGATGGTATTTGAGTTTTCTTACTTATGTGTGTCTTTGCTTTTATTTTTACTAATTGAGACTTTTGTGGAAGAAAGGTAGAAATCAACGGAAGATAACAAGCTAGTTGTCTTCTCCGTTTAGAAATACTGAACTTCAGTAATGGGATTGCTGGGTCAAATGATTTATCTGGTTCTAGATCCTTGAGGAATTGCCACACCATCTTCCACAATGGTTGAACTAATTTACACTCCCATCAACATTGCAAAAGCATTCCTATTTGTCTGCAACTTTGCCAGCATCTGTTGTTTCTTGACTTTTTAGTAATTGCCATTCTGACTGGCATGAGATGGTATCTTACTGTGGTTTTGATTTGCATTTCTCTAATAATCAGTGCTGTTGAGATTTTTTTCACATTTGTTGGCTTCATGAACGTCTTCTTTTGAGAAGTTTCTGTTCATGTCCTTTGCCCACTTTTTAAAGCAGTTGTTTTATTTCCTGTAAATTTGTTTGAGTTTCTTGTGGATTCTGGATATTAGATATTTGTCAGATGGATAGACTGCAAAAATTTTCACCCACTCCGTATGTTGCCTGCTTCCTCCAATGACAGTTTTTTGTTGTTGTTGTTCTGTGCAGAAGTTACTTAAGTTTAATTAGATCCCATTTGTCAATTTTTGCTTTGGTTGCAACTGCTTTTGGCAATTTCATTATGAAATCTTTGTCCTTGCCTATGTCCTGAATGGTATTTCCTAGATTTTTCTTCTAAGCATATACTCAGAAGAATATAAATTATTCTGTTACAAAGATACATGGACATGTATGTTCATTGCAGCACTATTCACAATAGCAAAGACATGAAATTAACCCAAATGCCCATCAGTGATTGTCTGGATAAAGAAAATGTAGTACATATACACCCTGGAATACTATGCAGCCATAAAAGGAATGAGATCTTGTCCTTTGCATCTGAAAGCCATTATCTTCAACAAACTAACACAGAAAACCAAACATCACATGTCCTCACTTATAAGTAGGAGCTAAACACAAGAACACACAGGCACAGGAAGAGGAACAACACACACTGAGGACTATTGGGGGACTGCGTTGGGGGAGGTAGAGTGCTAGGAAAAATAGCTAATGTATGGGCTTAACACCTAAGTGATGGGTTGATAGATGCAGTAAACCACCACGGCACATGTACAAACCTGTGTAACAAACCTGCACATCCTGCACATGTACCTTGGAACTTAAAATAAAAATTAAATTTAAAAAGACAAACTGAAAACTTCAAGTGTTTGATCTTCTCCGCACACAGGCACCTCGAGTGCATTTGTTCCAGAGAGTACTGAAGTCATAGCAATCCAGTGCCCCAGCAGTGACACCCAACTAATCCATCCATGCTCATTAGTAAGAAAGAAGTTACTATTGTTTGAAACTGAATACAAAGCTCCATTTAGTTTTATGTGGATTCTGGGATTAACTTTACAGGGACCCTGGACCAAGTGTGTCTGTCAAATAGTGAAGTGGACCTTGGTGCCTAACATTAGAGAGATCACTGACCTTTGTGATAAATTGCTAAAGACACTTTCCTTAAACAAATGTTCTTCTGCAAATATTCATCAACATTAGCATGTAATTGTAGAGCTTTATTGGACTAAGTCAAAAGACCAAGGTTTGCTATTGATTTCTGTCCAATATGATGCAACGTGAACTTAGACATTCAACTTTACTTTGTGAGCCTCAGTTTCTCTACTTGCAAACCCTGTTATGATTGGGTTTCATAATACCTAACACTAATTTTAGCTCCAAGATGCTGTCAGTTTGTGTTAGGTTTCTATCCAATATCTTCTGAATAAGTAAATTTATATAACCACTTTCAGCCTAGGGGGAAATTCAAGCTTAACTTGTCTCAGAAGTTCACAATGACATTAGAAATTATGTTGATGATCTAAAAAAAAAAAAAAACCACCACTGAGTGTTACTTAATTTTCATTTAAATGAAAGAAAGAATTATCCTGACAAGACAGCGGATATTTCTGAGATAGTTAACTTAGTTCACTTTGGTTCTGCATGAGATTGAAACTGTTTAGCAGAAAATTAAATTAAGGTTTGCCAAGAAATTAAGATAAAATGTGAGGATCGCCATATAATGCTATTTGTCATTCTGGAAAGAATGGATGATCCATGTCAACCTTCAAGCTCAGCTCCATGAGCAATTGGAAATTATCAAGAGTTTTAGAAGTGACGGACAAATAGAGTTTGATATGGGTAAATGCCAATTGATTCAAAGAGTGAAAGGACAACTGACTGTGACAGAGAGATTCACTGTCCATGAAGATCAAATTATTGAAACACAGTATTCAAAGAATTCTAGAGAGTCTAGACTTCGCTGTTGTAACAAGAGAAAAATCTCAGGGCAATTAGAGTAAAGTTGAAGAAAACACTCATGAATGATTCCAGTTCTTCCTGTTAAATTCTCTTTGTTTTTCTAAGCAAAGAAAATAGAGCATAGATAGGCATCTGACAAAACTGAAGGGCAAGAGGAAGGGTCTCATAAGTTTGCAGACATTTGTCCACTTATTTACATGCCAGAGGGCAGATAAGCAAAAGCTGATTCAAGGTCTTGCCTGGAGTTGATCACTGTCCAATCCCATTAAATGGAAGCAAATATCAATATTATTGAGCTACTCAGTGGTTTATATGCAGCCTGAAATAAATTTGCACATGACTAATTGGCAGGAAATTAGAAATTAATTAAATAGCAGAGATTATGAAGGGAAAAAATGTACGCTTAGATACTTCAGAGAACAACCTTAAGTTTCTGCAAAGTTAAGACAGCTAAAAAAGGTCTGCAATATACTTACTTTTATTCTCTCATTCAACAAGTATTTTTTGAGAACCTATTGTGTCTCAGGCACTGTTCTAGGTGCTTGAAATACACTAGTGGTAAAAAAGACCAAATCTATGCCCTTGTGGTATTTACATTCTAGTGGAGGAAATCAACAATAAGCAATATCCATGCTAAATAAATACATTATCTAGAGTGTGAGAAAGTGATACATCTTTATACTCTATATATTTTTCACGGGAACAGCATAAGCAGAATCAGGAACACAAAGTAAGATGTTTACTCTGTTAGATGGCTCAGGGTAGTGATCACTGAGAGTGTAAGACATGGACAAAGACTTGAAAAGGGTGAGGTAGTTAGTAAAGCTGATATCTGGGAATAGGGCAACTTAACCAGTGCAAAATTCTACAGCCAACATCCTACAGCTGGAATATGATGGTACGATGGGTGCAGAAAAGAGAAAGGAGATCAGAGGAAGACCATCGTAAATCTTTCAACTGTTTCTGAGTCAGGTAGTGAGGTGAGCTTTGAGAAAAGGAATGACATAATGGGACACATTTTGATCAAGCTGCCGTGTTCACTGCCGTATTGAAAACAGACTCTAGATGAACTAAGTTTGAAGCAGAAAATCCCATTAAATATTTAGATTTTGTTATTTATTTTAAATAATCCAGACAAGAGATGATAATGGTTTGGATCAGGGTATTAGCAGTAGCAATAACGAGAAAGAGGCAGATTGTTGAAATGAGAGAGGCAGCCAGTGAAGCAGGTTTTGAGGGAAGAATAGGAATCAAGTACTGGAAATATTGTCTTAAATATCTGTTAGACAGCCAAATAGGGATATAAGGTAGACATTTGCAAATACAAGTCCAAAGTTTGGAAAACAGGTCTAAGCTGAAGCTATAATTTTGGATGTTGTTGAAATGTAGGTGATACTTAGGGTCATGAACATGGAATAAATTCACTAAAGTTGTGAGTAGCAAGCAAGAGAAAAGGGCATCAAAGAAGAGATGCTCCTGTGTTAAGAGCTTGGAGAGAAGTGAGAAGGAGTGGTCAGTAAGGTAGGAGAAAAGTTGAGTATACATGACACTATGAGCCATTTGAAGAAAGTTCACTCAAGAGAAATGCAAGATGGTCTTGCTGATAGTTCATCCAGGACTGGGAATTGGTCATAGATTGAGCAGTATGGGATCAGAGAGACTTCTGTATGAGCATGAGAGAGGAAAGGCAATCTGAAAGAGTTAGTAGAGCAGAAGTAGAGGGAGCAGCTCCCATGATTGCAGACACATGTCAAAAGAATTTTGCAACAACAGGAGCAAAGAAGCAGAATGGCAGCTGGTGTGGGAGTTTCGGTCAAGGGACAATTTTCTTAAGAATTAACAACATATTAATATAGAGATAGCAATGATCTAATCAAAATAATACTGAAATCAGATAGACTGGCAGTAAAACTTGGTTCTGGCATTAAATAGTTTTCTGACCTCAAGAAAAATCACTCGTTTCTCTGTGTCTCAGTGTCCCTATCTTTCCAGGTGTGAGGGTGAAAATAATTTTGGGTAGCAATCTCCAGGAAAACAGCACTGGACTGTGGAAAGATGCACAGAAAGGGTTTATATTGTAGGATCTTGCTTAGTAGCTGTATAATGTTAATCCAAAAACTTTTTTAAAGTCCTAGCATCTTCATCTTGAAATGAGATAACAATACTTGTTTCAATATATTTTGATAAGAAAATAAAGTTGTACAAATGAATTGCTGGCATAGTGTCTGGCATACATCAAATGTGTGATAAATGTGATTTGTTTTGTTTGCTCTATCCTGTCTCAAAGATGCAAATTCTCTAAATGGTTGCCTTCTGCACAATGAACAACAGGCATGCTCTTTGATTAATGAATCCAGGCTCCAGCCCCTGTTTGTGACAATACCTTAGCTTAAGGGTGTACTATGATCATTTATTTGGCTTAGGTTATTGCTTCCCTCCTAACAATGACTTTGCTGCCTCAGCCTATGCCTACAAACCATGACCCAGGCTATGATTTTCTTGAGTTCTAGACACAGAGACTGTTCTATTGAAACTGCTGCTGATGCAATACCAGCCAGAGGGAAGGTTATTTCAGAAAACTGCCAACAGAAACTTCACATGAACCTAAACAAAGATTGCTAAATGTTTCCTGGTATCGATTTTTAGATGATTTTTCCTTCTTCATATATCTCTAAGAACATGTTAATACACTATGTGGGGATATGTGAAAAAATATAGAAACTAAACAGTAGTATTAAATCACCCATTTCTGAATCAACTAGCTCTGCATTCATATCCAATTTGAATCACACTAGTTGGGTGAACTTGAGCAACCTAATGAGATTTTCTAAACCTCCATTATCTCATCTGTATATGAGGTTTACAATGCTAATCTCATATGGTCTGTGTGAGTGTACTGAGATAATTAAACAAAGGCTCCTAGCAGAGCTCCTGGTATGCATAAAGAGTAATCATGTTTACTATTGATTAGGCCTATCCATATATTAGGTAACTGGACACAAAAGTGATCCAAACTGAAATTTCATTTTCAAAAATTTACAATTCAAGTAAGAGTAATGTGATAGAAGGTTTAATCCAAACATTTTTTTTTTCTAAATATTTGAGATGCTACGGTATGAAGCTCTTCAGGAAAAAATAATAAAAGAAATACAGAATATGGTATAAAATCATTAATTCCTGGGGTTTTATGTAATTCTTCATTCAAGACACAGCTGGTCATGCCATCCCTGGAGATGGCTTCACAGCCCCTCGAGTTGGAGTGAATAATCCCATCCTCAAAGACAGCTTGCCTTTTGAGGGCCAAGTCCACTTGAGACCACAAAAGTAATCTCTCCTTCCATTGAACACTGTTGTTAGAAAGAAATCCTTCAATAGAGATTGTAGTTATTCAGACTAAAGTTAGAGCTACCATTTTGTACTTAGCATACTTTGAGTTTAAAAAAATAATAATAATTTTATGAGAGCTGTGTCATAAAATCAAAACAAGGGTTTTCCCAATATTTTCCAGATTTAAATACAAAGCAAGCTATTTTGTATTGATTTAAATTGTACTTGCAGGTTGGGAGGCCTTATTCTAAGTTCAGTTAGTCCTGCTGTGATTTGTGTGGCCTTTAGCAAGTTACATGTCCTCTAGAGGCCTCGGGTTACATGTTTGGAAATAATATTTCTGTGGAAGATGGTTGTGAAGAGTAAATGAGTTTGTAGGTTTAACATACCAGGCAGATATAAGGTGCTTAAGAACTGGCAGTTCTTTCCCAGGATGACTTATGCTTTGTCACACACTGACGACTTCTAAATAACCCTGGTTTACCATGGTCTTGAAATTATCAAACAGCGAACTTCATTCAATAAACAACCAAGAATAGGCTCATAATTACATCTCCCATTCTCTCCATAGAAATTTAAATGAATTCACACCATTTTAATTAAATTTTCTTATTTTCAATAGCCTTGAAAAACATTTGGTACACATACAATACAATTGTTAGGGCTTCTGTACCACATATGAAAATCTTGAGAATTATCTGCTAAATAAATACTGTATCCATGTGATAGTCTTTAATTATTGTGAGCCAAAAGAGACTGTAATCAATATATTGACTACAACTCACAATATACTGAAATGTCATTCTTGGCTCCACGAATTGGACTTTAAAATTCAATATGCAAGATTTTCATGAGCCACCCAGAGGAATTCGATAGAAAATAGCATTGCTCTGTTTCTACATTTGATCTGTTTCTCTTTTCTTAAAACTAACACAAATAAATAAATCAATAATATAAAGGCAAATGCCTTTTCTTTTTCTAATAAACTGTATACTAATTGTAGTCTTGGTCATTTCCAAATAATCCCAACTAGATGTGAAGCCTAAAAAAAGATTTACATGAAAGTCAAATTAGCAATGGCTTCTGGACATGTTGACATGTTTAACCTGGGTTCTAAAGACTGGAGTACACTCACTGTAACTCTATTTTTTAATATACATTAATCTCTACTCAGGGTTACAAAGCTGGTCCCACAGGTGGTTTACAGAATACCATCACCCAAATTTGTCTGGAGGCTTAAAATAAAACAAATGATAGAAAGCATGTGTTAGACTTATACATTCCTCCCAATGTAGACATAAATTAGTCACTGGAAACTGAATCCACAAATCCCCTTTCTGAGGTGCTCATTTTAAATGCATTTACATACCTGCAGGACAATGAAATATCTGGCTTTTATACTAATATTTTTTGTTTGTTTAGATATGGGTTTATGTTACAAGAATCAAGTAAAATACACTTTTATTCTTTGTATCCTCAGGATTTAGCATATTGGTGATGAAAAATTATATATATATATATATATACACACACACATACATATAATATATAGTTTATGTATTATATATACATATATTATACATATATATAACCATTATGTTAAGCCTCTTAAACTTTTGTGTGTAAAGTATTAACTATGAGCATAGTGTTTCACAAAAGATCATTATAATTTTACATCTTATATGTAAACTCTATATTCTGATCACCTTTTCCCAGGCCATGGCAACTACCATTTTACTTTCTGTTTCTGTGGGTTCAACTGATTTAGAGATCTCATATAAGTGGAATTATACAGAATTTGTCCTTCTGTGACTGGCTTATTTCACTTAACATAATGCCCCCAAAGTTGATCCATACTATAGCATTTGACAGAATTTCCTCCATTTTTATGTCTGAATGATATCCCATGGTATCCGTGGTGGCCGGGCGCGGTGGCTCATGCCTGTAATCCCAGCACTTTGGGAGGCCAAGGCGGGCAGATTAAGAGGTCGGGAAATCGAGATCAGCCTGGCCAGCACGGCGAAACCCTGTCTCTACTAAAAATACAAAAATTATCCAGGTGTGGTGGCACACGCCTGTAATCCCAGTTACTCAGGAGGCTGAGGCAGGAGAATCGCTTCAACCCAGGTGGCGGAGGTTGCAGTGAGCCAAGACAGCACCAGTGCACTCCAGCCTGGGCGACAGAGCTAGACTCCATAAAAAAAAAAAAAATCCATTGTATGCATGTGCCACAATTTCTTTGCCCATTTACCTGCCAGTGGACATTTAGGCTGTTTCCTCCTTTTGACTATGGTGAATAAAGCTTCATTGAACATGGGAGTACAAATACCTCTTTGAAAAACAGATTTCAACTATTTTGATCTTCAGTTTTTTGAGGAATATCCATACTGTTTTCCATAGTAGCTGCGTGATTTTACATTCCCACCAAGAATACACAAGGGTTCCAATTTCTCCATATCCTCTCTCCAACACTTGCTATTTTCTGCCAGCTTGTTTCTTTGATAATGACCATCCTCAGAAGTGTGAGATGATGCTTCATTTTGGCTTTGAGTTGCATCTCGCCAACTATTACTGATGCTGAGCATCTTTTCATGTATCTGTGGGCCATGTATATGCATTCTTTGAAGAAAGGTCTATTCAAGTTTGCTTCCACTTTTTAATTAGGTTATTATTGCTTTTTTGCTACTGAGTTGTAGGGGTTTCATACATGTTTAGATATTGAGTCCTTATTAGATATAGGGTGGCTAATATTTTCTCCCATTCCATAGGTAATCTGTCAACTCTCTTAACTGTTTCGTTTTCTCTACAGAAGTCTCCCTTGCCTATTTTTTTTTCTTTTCTTTGCTTTTGCTGCCTGTACCTTTGTGGTTGCATAAATTAAACTACTCAGACTATAAATGTCTATACTCAACTATAAATGTATTTGTATAAATAGGAAGAAAGCATAAAACAGAACAGCTTGCTATGGATTCTTTCCAAAAGTTTGCCCAGTATTTAATTTGGTCCTCAGCTACATTTTACTTACGGTATCTTGCTCTTTGTCAGTTGCAAAATATCTCATATGAGATCTTCGAATAATTGTTACATTTTAAAGAAATGCTAGCTAGCCCTACTTCTGATTAGATTACATTTCAAAAATCCTACTACTCTGAAAATGTGCTTACCATACTGGATGGCCTAATATCCCAAATTAGTCAAATTAATATTCACAAGCAGAAGCTCTCTTGGTACCTGATGCTAAAAGCTATTGACATCCTGTTTCTTGAATTATTCAAACATACATCATTATCAAGTTGTATAAGGGTGTTTTATAAATTATAAGCAGGTGATCATTTAAGGATACATTCCTTTTCTAGTTAATCTAAAAATCAGCCCATCTTTAAATTCAGTCAGGGCATTGGAGGCTTGTAAGACTATTTGGTTAGAGCAGAGTTATGGTGGGGACACAGCTGTGTAGTTAAGTTCCTGAGCTCTACACTGGGGTCGTAATGAACAAGCATCATAGTAGCATTCAAGAGACAATGTCTAACCATGCCAGTGTGGAGCAAGGTATATTGTAAAGGTGCTATAAACACATTATCTTGTTGGTACTGCAGCACATCCTTCCTATGGTATTATTTTTACTTTATAGGTATGTAAACTGACATTATTACCAATCTTTTAGATGGTTAACACTAACACATGTTAGTCACTAGCAAACTGTATTCTGGATAAAGTTGGGAAAAATCACACACATCACTTCTGCATACACAAACAGGGCAAGACATTACTGCTCTCTACAAGGAGATTAGAGAGTCTGGGATTCCCAGATATCAAACCTGGAAGGATCTAAAAAGTCCTCTGGTCCAACTATATTCTTTGCCAACATTGTGACTGTACTAGGAATGTAGCTCTCTTGACAAGATCTTCACATTAAATTCTGGCTTTGTACCAGGGAATTTCATAAGGAAATCACTGACAAATGTAGCCCTGGATGCTAACAGAGACTACTGTGATTCGAAGTAAGGCAAACCAGATCAAGTGAAAACTGGGAAGCAGTAGATGTAATTAATACCAAAGAGAGCTCCTGTAAGGAACAAACAGATAAGAATTTTAAAATAAAAGTCGCAATATATAATAGCTACAACTTTAAAAACAATAACAATAATGACAACAAAACTGTTACTAAGTGTCGACTTGTGCCAGGCACAGTACTAAATTGTTTACATATGTCATCTCATTTAATCTTCAAAACAAACCCAAGGACAAAGCTATTATGATCCCTATTTTACAAAAATAAGATCAAGACTCAGTGAGGTTAAATCTTTTGGCCAAGGACACAAAGTCAAAAAGTGGTGATACCTGGATTCAGAACCATCTTAGATTAATTCTGAAACTCAACTTCTTACCCACTGTAGTACACAGCTTGCTCTTAAAAGTTAGGAAGGAAAAACAGGGATTTGGCCCATTCACTGAATATACATATATTTCCCAGATTCTAAGTGTCAGTCCTGGTGGGAATGGGAAGGTATATGACCCTGTTTTAAATCATTACATTGTTTTATTGTAAAACAAATAAGCTATTATAGAAAAAACCAGCATGTCTGTTTACATATTCAAATAAAATTTTTAAAAAAGCTTTTTTAGGCACTGGAGATTAAAAGTTTAAACTATAATTACATTTCCAGATGGTTTCTGAATATATAAAGCAAATTAAAATCTAATGCATATAGTATTTAATTTTCTTAGAAGTACTCACAAGAGTTAAAAGGCAGAATTTGCTGCCATTTCTAAATTCTGAACCATTGTTTGGGCCCAAACACTAGCAGGTAAATCAAGAGCAATGCACACAGTCATCAAATCCACCAGGATGCTCAGGTACTGAGGTAGCCAGAGATTATTTGCTATGAACTAAACTTGAACAACTGGTGATGTCCCTTTTCTCCAAGCCAAATTATAATTCTAGGAAATATCCATTAGTGATAGAGAGGAAACCCTTTTAAAAAGGGGCACAGGGTCTAGCGTGTGTGTGTTTGTGCGTGAAAAGCTACACTGCAATTTTCTGGGAAGCCATCTACATTAAACAGAGGGGAAATACATACTACACCTATTACTAGTATTGTCTGCTTTATACCATCAGCAGCAACACGTCATCATCACCAACATCTTTATGAATACATACAAGGATTCCCATTTGAAAGCCAGATTATTTTCTCAGTTCTACAAAGGTCCATGGAGTTTGAGATGACCAACCAGTGAGGCTGCTTTGAGAGCTCAGAGTCAGAAGTTGCTCGACCCCTTAAAGGGCAGAAGGAAGAGCTGCCCTCCATCCGGGAGACCCAATCACCACTGTGCACCTTGCCCTGACCTGACTCTGTATGCAAATCATGTTTTCTCATAATAAAAGCATCATTGTATTAGTCCATTTCAATTTTGAAGTCCAGTTCTCTAGTAAGGACAAATCTGGCCTCTGAACAAGGTTCTGCATGGCCAAATAAGGACTGCATATATTCCTAGAAATCCCCCCCCATCAAATTACTTTTTTTAAAAATCTGTCTGGGCCTATCTGCTCTGCCTTTCCTGGACAGAAATTCTGAATTTTGGAATTTTGTTTAACTCAAGTTACTTGTTAATGCATTTAAAACATTATTGTATCCTTGTAGCTCTAGGATCTGTGCTGGTTGGTGAACCTGATGCTTGTCTACAGTAAGATATATTCCCACTAAGGCTCATTTTGGTTCATTCAGACTCTGGATTTATGACTTTCTCTCATTTGCCCCCACACTGTAATCCTGTGGATACATCATTATCAACCACAATCACCTCTTCCATACCATTTACTTCCCATGATTGCACCTCTAGGAAGATTACCAAAACCTCATTGCCTAAGCAAGACGAGTATCCCTGTGCTTCCTATACTTTAGTGAGCACATGAAACATCAAGAGAGCTGGTTATAACACAGATGGCTGGCCCCCAACCCCAAGTCTCTGATATAGTAGGACTGGGTGGGTCTGGGTGAAACCTAGAAATGTGCATTTGTATCAAGCTCTGTGGTCCCTTTGGTGGTACTTATCCAGGGGCCACACTCTGTGTAGCACTGACCTTACCTCTCACCCTGCACCACACCTCTCCCAAGTCCCTATGTTCCAAGGTTAGTGGCAGGAATAGAAACTCAACTCTTACAGCCCTTGACACTATACCACAAAATCCTCCTGACTTCAGCTAAACATTGGAAAAGCGGGGGCGAATATTTTTGCATTCCCAGAACACAGTTCACTGTGGTGGATGGGATCAGTCTTGGTATCAGACTATTCAGGATGAAAAATCTTGTTACAGGATGACAAGGCTAAATACAGTGTGGCAGCCTTTCTACTAAGTGTGCTCAATGCTCATAAAGACAACAGGATAACTAAATACAGTGATTTAATAAAGATAATTGCATATTTTCATTTCTCCAAATCTTTTGTATAACTCTCCATGTGGATTCTCTGTTTACAGAGCACATCTATACATACAATTCCCAATATTTCCTGTTTTTATGTATTTGGCTTTAAAAATGGAGAGAAAAATTATTAGACACAGGCACTGAGCAAAGCTGTACTTCTAAACATCATACTGTATTTCTACTCTAAAGTTGTAATTTTTTTTTTTTTGAGTCAGAGTCTCATTCTGCTGCTCAGGCTGGAGTTCAGTGGCACAATCTCAGCTCACTGCAACCTCTGCCTCCTGGGTTCAAGCAGTTCTCCTGCCTCAGCCTCCCAAGTAGCTGGGATTGCAGGTGTCTGACACCACACCCAGCTCATTGTTTTGTATTTTTAGTAGAGATCGGGTTTTACCATGTTTGCCAGACTGGCTTCAAATTCCTGACCTCAAAAGATCTGCCTGCCTTGGCCTCCCAAAGTGCTAGGACTATAGGTGTGAGGCACTGCACCAGGCCTAGAATTGCAATTTATTATTTGCAAACTAATTTCAACTACATAGAGTAATATTTGTGAATAGAATTATTAAAACCTAAGATTAAATTTAAATTTCCCAGAAAACAGTTTTCTGTTCCCATTCTGTTCGAAAAAAGATTAGCAACATTTATATGTAAATGAATATGATTAATTAAATAAAGCAATCATTTTGACCCTTATTTTCTTACCCAAGAAAGCCAGAAATAAACATGTTAATATGGGAGTCACACTCTCAGAAAGTGAAACCTGGGACTATACAAGATCACACAGGAAGGAAGTATAGGGGAGAAGAATGTGGATATTGGCAAAAGAGGGGAATCAGACATGCTGCATTTTATGAGTTCACAGTATGAATATCACAACCATCAAAATAAATAATGGCTGAAGAAATGTCAATGGATTTGACAACTAAGGCCATTGGAGGCTTTAGAAAGAAAATAGCAAATTCAATGGATTGAGAAGCTTTAAGTCATAATGCAAACAGTTAAATACAATAGAGAAATAAAAACAATATGTGACTGAGAAATAGTAAGGACACCAATTGGTCATAATTGTGATGTCTGGCAGTACAAGAAATGGAAGCCATGAGGTACTAGCTGGGAATAACAGCAAGTTCCTTGGAACAGTTTTTCGTGGTGGAGGTGAAAAGCATTTATGGCAAATCCCAGTGGGAAAAGAGGAAGACGAGATATACTTTGGATAGTAAGAGAGTAAAAGGGATGGAGGCACTGATAGAAGATTAAGCTCAAGTCAGGATGCTAGCCAAATCTTCCTCCAATGCTGGTAGATTGTCTTATCGTATTATCGTTCACAAGTATTCATAATCCCCTCATTCCATGGGTGGAGTGCATGTTTACTTTCCATCAGCACGGGGCTTGACCATGCGAGCTGCTTTAGCCAATGACACAGAAGCAGCTATAAAACAGGCTATATTTGTGCAGAAGCCTGAAGTGCTAACAGGTTTGGCTTAGTTTTCTCTTGTGCCATGAGAATCAGCATGTGCCATGCACAGGCTGTATGAAGACGTGTGGACCACAGCTAAGCAGAGCACAGTGGGGTTAGCAAAATACAAACAGACCTGAATAGAGGCCAACATGTAATGTAAATGAGAAAATGATTCATATAAACCACACTGATCTGGGGAGTTATTACCAAAGAAAAAATGCAACACACAAAAAGAAACATTTAAGACAAATATGGGAGAAACTTCCTTAACCCCCAAGCACTAATAATGTTTCCTTTTTTTTCCCATAAAACCAATTATTTTATTTAGGATAGGTTAGCATATAGAAATATTATCCTTTTTATTTTTAAATGGCTTTTTGGGGATATAATTACTGTAGCTTAAACATCATCTGTTGAATGTGTACAATGCAATGGTTATTAGTACATTACAGAGTGGTGCAACCATTACTACAATCTAATGTTAAAGTATTTCTCACTGCGAAAAGAAAATAAACCTTGTACTTGTAAACTGCCATTATCAACCCCATCACCGAGTCCTAGACAACCACTGAGCTACTTTGTGTCCCAATTAAATTTGTGAAATTTTGACCTTTCTTATTAATGAAATCCTATAATATGCAATCTGTTTTGAGTTTGGTTCCTTCATTTATCATAGCAGATGAACCTCAAAAACAGTAGGAATTCCTTTTTAGGGAAAGACAGAACACCTCTTTTGAATGGTAGGTTCTTTTTTACTATGTACCAAGACTATACATGTGTGCACATCCTCTCTCCCCTCTTTCTATATGTGTATACATGTATGTCTATGTGTATACATACAATTACATGTAAATGTATGTATGTATGAAACCTCATAATAACACTAAGCTAGAGGTATTATTATTCCTATATTTCAGACAGAGAAATTGAGGTTCAATTATTTAATTCAATTTCCAAAATCCCAAAGCTCTTAAGTGCCGGCACCAGTACTGAAAATCAAGTCTGTTTGATTTCTATGTTTTTTTCACTCTATCACATCACCTCCTATTAATTTCAAAGGACTATTTCTCTAAAAATGTCAGTTATCTAAGGATATTAAATTGGACAGTGGATATCCTTCAACTTTATACCATGAGCCTCTCTGCATTGTCTTGCACCAAAAGAGAAACACAAGAAAACTGTACTGTGCTTTCGAAATAGGCAAGGTAATTTAAAAAGCAGAGAGAGTCAAAAGTAATGACAAAAGGAGCCTATCTGAATATTGAAAAGTAATCCACTTTGCCCAATCAATTATTTCCTAAATAAAAGAATACTATTAAAGATTAGAAGGTTCTTGTCTATTGTTTTCAATTATTTCCAAGTTTACACGGGCATGGCATATAAAAGGATATAATAGGATAAGTCTAAAGACTTCGAAGTAATTTTCAGGAGAGACATAGCCAATGTTCAATGTAATCTCAAATGGCTGGAGCAATCCTGTGACTGCTGAACACCTAAAATCTCACCCAGTTAACAGAGGTTCTTCAGCCCTATTAAAGAGCTTAGGATCCATGGTAGTACAGAGATTCATAAGCATTTTAGGATTCATGTTATTACTTTCAGACTAATTATGCATCTTAAAAATGTATTCTTCAAATCCCAGAGGGGATCTGACTGGGGATTTCTGACAATTAATTCCAACCACCCCAGAGTAGTCCCATTTTCCTTATCCCTGCTTACATCATTGCACACTTGGCCTCACCACAGTTTCAGATGTTCCAGAGTCACTGCAAACTCTACCGGAGTCTTGGTACTCTTAAGCTAATTAGTAGCTAAATCCAATTGATTCAACTTTCTCAAAGGTTTTTGAATCCACACATTCCATTCCTGTCCCCTTGGTTTATGCCTTATTCCTTTAAGTTCCCTAACCGATCTCCCCAATTTCAGCCTTAATGTTCATCAACTTATTTCATTTCTGTGTTGCCAAATTGTTTTCTCAGAGTAATTTCTGTTCTCATCTCTTGCCTTCTAAAAACCGTCAAGGTTCCACAATGCCTGATAAATGCCACCATCTGAAGGTCAGCCCTCTAAAGTGTGATTCAAATGACTTCATGTTTTGTGTTATACTCAGCTAATTATCTCTGTATAGCATAAGTGGTCAAGGGCATGGGCTCTGAGGTCTTTTGGTTTAAATATTTGCTAGGACACATAGTAGGAAAATTACCAATGGCAAAAGGGATAATAATACAATCCACTTCATGGGTCTCTATGCTCATATACGTTAAGCCCTTAGTGGTCCATGTTGGCATTATTATTACTGTGCATCTCAATAAACCTATTTCTTGTCTCACTGTCTTGGTCATGTTTTCTTCTGGAACCCACTCTCTCCCTCATCTCTACTCTTGAGTCCCTACTTGACATTTCCTCCCTTAACTCCTTAGATGGATTTAGTATTCCCATGTCTCGGGTCACAGTTGAGGTTCTTTTTCTCCCTCCTATTCTCCTCATGCACTCTAGGGCTCTTTGCCATCAGTCCTCATGGTTCTCCATATGGAATCCCCACACTTGGCCTCCTTTTTGATTTTATGGACATTTTTGAACACAAAACTCAGATTCTGCTGTTCACCCTGGCCCAGAAATAGCGCCAGACTTGTCATCCATCCTTTACAAAAGGGAAAGTCTGGATGAGCTAACAGGATGATCTTGTGACTCATGTCAAATGACATTTATTCCATAAATCTTATTTTGATTCTTTTAAAAAATCTTTACTATTTTTTATTGTAGTATAATATACATTGCATGAAATTTCTTATTTAACCATATTTAAGTACACTCTCCAGTGGTAATTAGTACATTGTTGTGTGACTATTATCAGTATCATTTCTAGAACTTTTTCATTATCCCAAACTGAATCTCTGTAACTATCAAACAATAACTCCCCATTTCCCTCTATACACATCCCTTGGCAACCAATATTCTACTCTCTGTCTCTATGAATTTGATGATTTTTGGTACTTCATATAAGGAGAGTGATTCAGTATTTGACCTTTGGGGACAGGTTTGTTTTACTTAGCGTAATGTCTTCAAGGTTCATCCATGTTGTAGCATGTGTTAGAATCCTCTTCATTTTTAAGGCTAAACTATATTCCATTGTGTGTCTGTACCATATTTTGTTTATATGTTCATCCATCAAGAGAGTCTTGGATTGATTTTACATTTGGCTATTGTGAATTACTGCTGCTATGAACATGAGTGGATCAATATCTCTTGAAGTCCCCACTTTCAATTCTTTTGGGTATACTCCTACAAGTGAAATTGCTGGCTCATAAAGGAGTTTCACTTTTAATTTTTTGAGGAACTGACATACTGTTCCACAGTGGTTGCATCATTTTACGCCTTCACCAGCAACGCACAAGGGATCCCATTTTTCCACATTCTCATCAAACCTTGTTTTTTGTTTTGTTGTTTGTCTGTTTTGCTTTGTTTTTCATAATAGCCATTCTCATGGCTGTGAGGGACTATGTTGTCATGGTTTTTATTTGCCTTGACCTAGTGATTGTTGATGTTGAGTATCTTCTCATGTGCTTATTGGCCATTTGTATAATTTCTTTGGAAAAATGTCTATGCATATATTTTCCATTGCTCATTTTTTTAAATCAAGTTGTTTTTTTATCATCAAGTTGTAGTAACTCTTTATATATTTTGGACCTTAACTGCTTATCAGATGTGTAATTTTCAAATTTCTCCCATTCCATGGGTTGCCTTTTCACTCTGTTGATAACGTCCTTTGATGCATGAAGGTTTTTAATTTTGATGTAGTTCAACTTATCTGTCTCTTGTTGTTGCTTATGCTTTTGGTATCATTTCCAAAAGATCATTGCCAAATCCAGTGTCATGAAGCTTTTCCCCTGTTTTTTTTTTTGTAGTACTTTTAGAATTTTAAATTTACATTTAAGTATTTGATCTACTTTTAGTTATTTTTTTTACAGTGTAGGATAAGGGTATAACTTAATTTTTCTACATGTGAATATCCAATTTTCCCAATACAATTTTTTGAAAAGACTGCTATTTTCTCATTTAATGGTTTTTGTATCCTTATAGAAAAGTATTTAAGCACGTATGTATATGTTTTTTTTTTTTTTTTAGCCTACAGCACCCGGTATTCCCAGGCGGTCTCCCATCAAAGTACTAACCAGGCCCGACCCTGCTTAAGCTTCCGAGATCAGACGAGTTTATTTCTTGGCTTTCTTTTCTATTCACCCATGAAGCCATCTGTTCCAGGGCTTTTCTTTCTCTGAAGCTCCTTGATTGTTAATGCAATCTCTTGGATAATTATATGTTTATTCGGATTTCCTATGTCTTTATGATTCAGTCTTAGTAGGTTGTATGTTTTTAGAAATTTGGCCATTTCCTCTAGATCATCCAATTTGTTGGTTATATTGTTTCTAAAACTGTCTTATAATTATCTGTGTTTCAAAAAAATTGGTGTTAGTATTTTACCTTCTTTCATTTCTGAACTTAGTTCAGTCTTTTCTCTCAGTCATAGTTAATCTAGCTAAAGGTTGGTCAATTTTACTTAAAATTTCAATGAACCAACTCATGTTTTTGTTTATATTTTTTCCTATTATTTTTCTGTTCTCCATTTTGTGCCTATCTGCTCTAATCTTTATTATTTCTTTCTGCTAGCTTCTTCTTGCTGTTGTTTCTAGGTTTTTAATGCATAAAGTTAGGCTGTGAATTTAGGATCTTGGTTGATAAGTTTTTTCTTGCTGTTTTTTTTTTTTTTTTCCAGCACATTAAATACACCATCTCACCACCCTCTGGCCTGCAATGTTTCTCAAGAGAAATATGCTGATAATCTTAGAAGAAAGTATCATGTATTTACAGAGAACATGACAATTTGCTTTTCTCTTGCTACTTTCAAGATATTTTCTTTGTCTTTGAGTTCAACACTTTGATTATAATTTGTCTTAGTATGTGTACGTTCTCTCTGAATTTGTCCTACTTGGAGTTCACTAAGCTCCTTGTATTTGTATACTCATTTATTTCCTAAATTTAGTATATTTTCAGCCATTATTTCTACAAATAAGCTATCTTCATCTTTCTCTCCTGCTTCTCTTTCTTGGACTCCTGTAGTACATACATTGGTCTCCATGGTTATGGCCCACACATGGCTGAGGCTCTATTCATTTTTCTTCATTCATTTTTCATTTTGTCTTTTTCAGATTCAATAATTTCAAATGACTTGTCTTCAAGTTATCTGATTAGTTCTTCTGCCTGTTGAAATCTGCTGTTGAACCCTTCTAGTGAAATTTTCAATTGTTATTTTATGTTTTAGCTCCACAATTTTAGTTTAGTTCTTTTTAAAATATGTTATCTCTTTGTTGATATTCTCATTTTGTTCACATATAATATTCCTGATTTATTTTAATCATCCATTCATGTTTTTCTTTAGCTCTTTGGGAAAATTTAAGTCAGCTATTTAAAAGTCTTTATCTAATAAGCTCAATGCCTATATGTCTTCAGAGACTATTTCTGGGGATTTATTTTTTTTCCTTTGAATGGACCATGCATTCCTATTTCTTTGTATATCTCTGAACTGTCATTGAAAATAGAGAATTTGAAAAAACGGACCCTGACACCTCTCCCAATCTTTCACAGAGTCCATGCAGGAGAAGATATTCACTCAGCAGGATGGCATGAAGCCTTACAGTCCTCTCCTAAGGCTTAAGGGACTGTTCTGAACATGTGTATTCCTGGTCCTGTCCATGAGTCATTTGTTTCCCCAATTCTTCATATACATGACAGTTTTTAAATGCTGTATTTTATCTAAGAGTCACACCACTGCGTCTTCAGGGGCTTTAACTGTTCAATTGCATTCCTCAGTAGGGAATCTCTTATCTCAGAAGTCTTCACGATTGTAGCTCTGGAAGTTTTCATGAACCATCACTATTGCTTTCCATGACTTCCTTCAGACTACAATCAGATCTAGTTTTGCTCTTTTATACTGAGTTAATGACACTTCAGGTAGCCTGAAGACAAGTGAGAAGGTTGCAAACTCGGGTCTCTATAATCTTCAGTTCACCGAAGGGAGTTGAGGACTGGGCCACCACTTCTCTCACACTGTGCTGAATGACATCGGGAAGGCTGTGGGGCAATGGCAAGCGAAACTGCCACAAAGCTCCCCATCATTTTCAATGTGGCTTTTCCCTGATTGGGTGTTCACTTGGTTGCAGGATACCTCTGACCAATTTCTAGAGTTCCTTCTCTAGAAATTTTAATTTTGAGACAAGTTTTAGTTTCTAGTTGCTGGTTGTTTTTTTTCTTTTTTTTAATGTTGCCATGGGGGGAAATCTTGCTGACACGTCTCTCTGTTGACTCTTTTAAACCGAAAAACAATTTTTCTCACTCCTAATACACTTACTGCACCTCTCCATGACACTGGCTGCATTTGGTCTATAATCCATTTATCTCCTCCTTGCTTTATAACTCTAGTCACCCTCTGAATTTCTAAAAAGCACACAAAGCAGTTCCCTCCTTCACCTACTACAACACACAGCTTAGTGCCTGGCTCTGAATAGGTGCCCCATTTTAGCTTGATAGAATGAACACTGCAGAAAAGCAAGCTGGTACACACAGACATCACACTGTCTAGCACCGTGAGCCTCACCATTTTCCCTGACTGTACAATCACAGGATTGCTTTAGAATGTGTGTCAACAACTGGGTGTGTTCACAGAAAGCCCACACTAATTTTCCTGAAGTTGGTATATTGTTATGGTAGCAGGCTGTTTTTAGAAATTGCAGCAGGCACTGTGCATCAGCTCAGAAGGAAAATGAGCACCACTCCCCTACAATGTCTGCCCCCACCCCTTCCCTTAGTGAAGAGTGGGTATTTACCCAGAGAGAGAAGGCAGCAATGTTCCTATTGTTGGCTTGGCTTATTCAAGAAATTCTAGAAGTGGCCCTGGTGTTTTCGAGAATAAGAAAAGTCAAAACAATATAATAAAACAATGAAGTTGCTTAATAGATGAGTCTCTTAAAGTAGGGTTTAAAGTAAAAGACTGCAGGACGCTAATTTATTCTTGTTATCTGAGATAATGGAAGAGAAGAAAGAAAAGGGGAAACATGCCTGGCTTTCATTACCACACACAGGAGTCCTTCTGAAGAAAGACGTTAAATGTCTCCCCTGAGGTACCTGTTGTCCTCCTAAATGAATTAGTCAAGTAGAAATGCACATTATTTGGACAGGGATACCCAAGGGGAATTGCCATAAAATGGAGATGCTTGATAACCCATTTGAAAATATTGTAATTAATAGCCTCTGTCATAAAAAAAATTTTAAGGTAGAAGACTTATGGGAAATCAGCACAAATTCTCTTAATTTCAATCTCTTTCTTTCTTTTCAAAAACACCAATGGACTCCAAGCTATCACTTATATGCCTCTGACTCTGTTTTTGCAGAAAGTGAATTTCTCATCATTGAACTAACATATTTTAAGGGTCTTCCTTGCTGTATCTCCATCTTGCTATGTCTGCATCTATATGGAATAGGCCCATGTCCATATAAAACATATTTTGAATAAAACGTTTTCAATGTCCCAGGCTTTGGGCTCCAAATGTCTATTTAATTTTTCAAAGACTGATCAATCTTTTTATAGGTGGAAAAGATATTAAGAATTTGACCATGGTTAGTTTGAAGATTAAAGGATTATGGTTACATGGGAGCAAGAGATAGGATTTGTTTTAGTAATTTTTTTTTTAATTTCAAAAATGATTCATCTCCACCATCCATTCTTACTAAGTAATTCATCCTACTTGTCTAATACACAAACCCTCACACTAGATGCTTAGTAGTTATTTGCTGAATGAATTCATTACAATTTGGCTCCAAACTTTAAGAAATATGCAAACCTTAATTATTAATAGAATTCTTTCAGTTTTAATTTTCCCTGAAATTATGTTACAACTTTTCTCTGGGGATGAGTAGGTCTATAGGTAACAAAAGCCTTATGTCTTAAAGTTTGTAGAGAAGATGTCATTTAATTTGAGCCAGAGGAAGAACACCAGGAAATGCCTTCAGAATGCCCTATGTGCTCTCAATAGTTCAGGTGGGTTGGCAACCAGCAGGCAATCAGGTAACAGAGAGTGAGACAGCCAAGTATAAAGAGGTCCCCAGAGAGCCTCCAACCGGCCTGCACACTGAGAGAACAAGGTGGAGCCGTGGGAAGTTCAGGCCCTTTTTCGGGAGAGAACCCTGGCCTCTCTTGTTCCAGGGTGGTCAGCGGGGTTTCAGTCTTGAGTGGGGAAGCCTACTTGCAGGACTCTTGCTTTGCTGAGAGTTACTGTTTCCCTTTTTTTCCTTTTCACCCAATAAACTCTGACCTTCTCACCCTTCAAAGTGTCTGTGAGCCTAATTTTTCATGGTCATGTGACAAGGACCCCATTTTTAGCTGAACTAAGGAGAAAGTCCGACAACAAGAGGAACACAGAGGAGCCTGGAGTCTGTGTCAGCTCCTGAACAGAGAGGTGCACGGACTATTACAGAAGAAAGACAGCCGCAGAACCAGGCCCCTCTGGAGAACCAGGGGATTGTGTGGGCAGCAGATTGGGGAAGGGAGCAGGTTAGCTGTATAAACAGAGGTCCCTGATAAGGCTGAGTAGGGCGGGAGGGCCTGAAAAGGGAGTGCTGGAATCTCTCACCTCAACTAAGGACTGTTTCCAGGAAATGGAGCTGAGACTTGTTTCTGGAAACAGCAGTAGGGAAAAGAAAGATTGCTGAGCTGAAGGCAAGCAGGACAGCCACCGGGGCTGGAGCTAACAACAAATGTGAACATCGCCAGAGGACACTGAGGTTTGTCACTGTGACACAGGGTTGCTGTTTTACCTGGTTGAGGTCTGAGCACCACTGCAACCTGCCTCCAGCTTATCAGCTTTTTTGCAAAGTGTCATTAGGCGCTCATAGGCCTCTGACAAACTCCATCTTGAGAATGCAGAATCTTTGCAGTCTATAAAGTACTGTTGGACTCTCCATGATTTCTGTCTCTGTAGCTAACACTGTTAAATAATTATCGTTCTCTTTTATTGAGTACTTATAATGTGTTTTACACATTCTGTCTCATATTATCCTTATAATACATTCTCAAGAGAGGAGAAAATTGAAGCCTAGAGGTGTTCAGCCACTTATGTGAAGTTACCCACAGCATGAGTAGTGAGGACAGATCTTTCATCCAGCTCTATCTGGCTATAAGGCCTCAGTGATTGCTACCAAGCCACCTGACTCTCACTGAAAGATATCTTTACTGCAAATATTAATGGTCAATTAATCTCAGTAAATAAAGAGAACGGTTTAGACCTGAGCTCAGAAACCCAAGGCCCTTCTTTTATAGTGTGCCTTGTCATGGCATTGGCTCTGAGCCCTGCATCTCAGAAACAGGTTATAAAGAGGCCAGAGGGAGGGCTCTCACCTGACAGCAGCACACACAGAGATCCCCAGCACTTCCCTCTTCCACAGTCTGAAAATGCAGAAACACGGCCCAGGTTTTGTACAATTGACTAGGTGAGATGGGATGAAAGCAATTAGCTTGCCACTACATTGCATTTCTTAGCATGCACATTCAAAGATGCAAGCGAAAAAATGATCACCACTGGCTCTATATTTTGATCTTAATTAAGGAAGTAATTAGAAGGAACTAGTAATGATAACATCCATTCATTTTCACCTTCTAATCTTGACTGCAATACCCAGTAAGTAAACATCTTCAACTAATGTGCATTCTGACATACACAGCTCATGTCTGCATGCCTGTGCAGGCCTGGCTTCTTGTGCACTCAGGAATCTTTGGCAAGGCCCGGTATCCAGAGGAGCAGCTTGGCTCTGAGGCACTCAGAGTCTGGCTCTCCACCTGCTCGACTGGTCCCTGACGTGCCATACACACCCACTCCTAGCCACCACGGCCTAGGCATGTTCACTCCCTGAACTCTACATCATCGTCAGTTTTCTCATCCAAGTTCTTCATCAGAACCCTTCCCCCAGCACCATGTCACCATGACCAACACCACCACCATCACCAAGAGACAGTCTCTGGCGCCTGACGTGCCACTTATCTTTCAAGTTTTGTTTGATATGTCTCTTGTGCCATGGGTCCTTCTTTAACCGTCTACAGAGCTGGGTTTCTTTACAGTGTGCACCATGAGCTCTTTGTCTCTGACCATTACTATCTTCCTTTCACTTGTCTCAAGTAAATAATGGATGCAGTTTGACTGATGGTAATGAAACGGTATTCAACTGGTTGACCTCCAGTTCATGTGAGTGTAAGTAGATCAGCTACTAGGGCTCAGAATAGGCCTTGACTGATTGGTCGTAATGTTATGCTTTGTTGTTTGGATGGATGTAGTATGGGGATAATTATTAGGATGAGGATAGAAAGTATAAGGGCTAGGACACCTCCTAATTTATTGTGGATAGATCGTAGGATTGCATATGCAAATAGGAAGTACCATTCTGGCTTAACGTGGGGTGGGGTCCTGAGGGGGTTGGCTAGAGTGTAATTGTCTGGGTTAGTTAAAAGTTCAGGTATAAATAAAATTAGGCTTATTAGGAAAAGGAGGAGAAGGATTAATCCTAGGATATCTTTAATTGTGTAGCAGGGGTGGAATATGATTTTGTCGAGGTTTGATGTAACTCCTGAAGGGTTGTTTGATCCTGTTTTGTGCAGAAATAGGAGGTGGATAATTGTTAGGGCCGCGATAATGAAAGGTAGAATGAAGTGGAAGGTAAAGTGGACACGAGTGTTCAATGAGCTTGCATAGCAGGAAAAGAAGCAGGGGAAAATGGAAGGAAAGCAGAAGGAAGGAAGGGAGGACAAAAGAGAAGGAAGGAAGGAGGCAATAAACATGTCGCTTTTCACTTAGGAACCATTTTTGAAAAGGAAAATGAAAAGAACTTAACATGCCAAATGAATAACTGTAGTTCCCTTACAAACTTATCTAAGAATGCATGTGATGAGCTGCAGGTGAGCTTATTCATTTCACAAAGAAGCTAAAACCTAGCTGACCAGGAGCTTGTCTTTCTGAGCTATAAGAAGCCTTGCTGAATTAGAGCAAGAAGTCAGGAATGTTGCTTGGGTTTTTCTTCCCCCTTGTCATTGATTTAAACGCAAAGATTCTCTCCCTCCCTTCCTCCCTCCTTCCATTTCTTTTTTTTCTCTCTCTCCTCTCAATATTACTCCCCATCCTTCCCCACACCATGTAGTTCCACTAAATAACAGGAATCAGATCATAATATCTACTTCTTTTAACCACACTAAAAATTCCATTAGATGCAATAGATCTAAAGTGCCTGCTGTTACTCAGTGAGGCATTTCCCTGTAGCTGCAGCACCAGCAGACGATTCTATTACTAGATGTAATTCAACACCCTCCTCACATAATTCTCTGCCTAGGAGAAATCTGTCAGGTCTTTTTGTATCACCTGTCTCCTGGACAATGCCAAGGTATCCATAGTAATCTCTCCTCAGTGCTGAGATTTAAAAAGGTGGTGGTCAGGGGGGAGATGGTGGTGAGGACAGTGATAATTGTTTTTTAAACTAAAATAGGTCTAGGTCACACTGAAGGTCTCTCACATGTAATCTCATCCTCCTCAATGATTCAGCCTCTCAGCAGTGCCCCCTGTAAAGGTCTGACACTTCCATATAAATTCAAGAGAATTATTTTATATCACAGTTTGTAGTTATTAAACCTCCTGCCACAGCCGCCCACCCTTCCCTTGCAAAAGAGGGGCAGTGTCACTTCTAACCTCCTCCTTCTTGGGGAATCCAGTGTGATGTAGTGGAGGGAAGTTGAGCTTTGGGATCACATGACCTGGATTCAAATCCTAGTTTGAACACTAACCACCTCTCCTAGTGCAGAATCACTTAAACATTATTTAACTTGATTTCTTATCTATATAAAGAGGATGCTAATACTTCATAGATTATTCTGAGGTTTCAACCTGATTGCCTTAGTGCTGTGCTAGAAACAAGAGCATCGATAGCAGGTACTGGGCAAATGTTTTCCATTTCCCTTAGGAAATATGTGATTACATAACAGTTATGCAAAAGGTATGACATTGAAAACACATACACACACAAAACATAAATATTGGCACAAAGGCCATATTACTTTTTTCCTTAAAATCAAGTTAAATTTAACATGATATATCCTTCTTTGCCAAGGAGGAAAGAAAAATCAAATATGCTTATGACTGAGTTGAAGTTCCTTCCTCTAACATGCCCCTAAGCCTCAGAGTGGTTCAAGGCCCAGATTTCTTTGGTAGCATGAGTGCATTAGCTCATCAGTCATAGGCCATCCATCCTCACGAGACACCAGTGAGTGTTCTACTGTTCCTGTCCTCCTGTTCCCTTCATGTCCATCAGCTTAGGGCCCGGAAGCTCTTTGGTATGGATTCACAGTCTTCTCTCTCTGAAAACAGGCCACCTTCCTGGTCTGCTTCCAGGGAATGCAGCAGAAGTTCCCTCTTCCGTAGGATTCAAAATCCTTCCTTCCTTTTCCAGGACTGCAAATTGTCTTTGGATCAAAGGAAAATATATAACATTTTTACTTGTTTCCCTGAGAGGCCCTCTGCCTCTTAAATATTCACCATGAGTTTGGCAGCTTGGAGGAGATAAAATGAGGAACAAAAGTATATTGCAAGTCAGGAAGCCCAGAGCTTGCTGCCTTCTTGAATAAGGGCAAAAGGAAATGCATAAATGTGGAATGAAAATTTCACAATTTCCCCTGCCTCCTCATAATAGCAAATGTTTGAGTAGCTGAAATTTAGTAAGTACAATAATGGGCTCAAAGAACACCAGCAGTTCTACAAAGGATAAACTTGTCAATAAAGTACAGTGGTTTACTGTTTACAGGGCTCCTTTGCATGCTATTTCAGTTGATTCTATCTGCTGGAGAGAAGGTAAAAATGCAATAATGGCCCCCTATTTAAATAGGCTGATAGAATCTCTGCAAAGTCAATCTGTGGACTTACCAGCTTGCACATCCTTGAAGCTCTCAGTGGATCACTGACCATCTGCCTTTGCCTGCTTAAGAATGTATGGCCAATATGTTTTTTTGTCAGGATACTAGAGACCAAAATCCTGAGACTCAGCATAATACCCCTTACCTTTCCTTGTCCTCACTTCTTCATTGTGTGTGCAACTCCTTCCGGGACTGAGGCTATGCCATGTTCCTCCTGTGCCCATCTAATCGGAGGATCTAGACTCTGCTTCCCATTCCCCGAATTTCTAGCAGCACAGGTCTGTCTGATTTCTTGGGAACTGGCCTGATCCTTAATGCTGTGTCTTTATTTCCAGAGTTACTGACCCCACCTACCTGCTAGATCTGCATTCATCACATTTCTGCATGGATTCTTCAGGCAGCATCCTGCTTATTTGCCAGTCTTTTTCCAGCTTCCCGGCCTGAGCTGCCTATCTGTTTACTCTTAGAAGCAGGTCTATGTCAAGGCCCAAAGTTTCCCAGTCCAGTAATTCTGTTTCACTAAGCTCCTGTCTCCCTAGGTGCAATAAGGGGAGTCAGCTTCTAATAGAAGGTGGATGTTGAAGTTGATTTCTTTCCAACAGAATCCATCAAGAAGCCAAACAAGGGTGCTAGGGCATTGCTTCAGAGATCCTATCTCCCTACTCAAGTGCCTCTCGTGATGCATATTCTCTTTGGGGAAGAAAGCCTGGTGGATTCTGCTTCTAGAGTTCATGATTCTGACAGGCAGTTGTTGAGCTGGGGAGGGTGTTATTCCAAGGGTAGTCAGAGTTGTGGTACCAAGTAGAAGAGACAGAGGTTGGAGGAGAAGAGGAGAATAGTCAGAGGATAAGGATTTGGATCATTCATCAAAGAGAAAGGCCAGAGGCAGGTGCCTGGAAGTGAGGGCAAGAATAGAGGAGGTCAAGGGAGTGCACCATTGGCAGAGCCAATGAAGTCAGGCATGTTGGGACCTCAATCTAAACAGGTAGATATGCCTGGGCAATCATTCTGTATAGACAAGACACAGTTGATGGAGATATCAGCCCTTTAAAGAAGCTGGAGTGATCCAGAAGCAGCTAATGTTCCCCGAGTATTTACTGTGTGCCTGGCTAGAGTCATATACTGTAACCTCACCCAAACTTCATGAGTCTTATATGACATAGAAACGAATATGCCCATTTTGAAGGTATTGAAAAAGGCCCAGCAGAATTAACATGATGGCTCTACCCCACAGCCAGTGGGAAGAGCAGAGGTCACGTGAGATACAAGGTCCATGTGACACCAGTGCTTTCCCCACTACTTTGTTCTGTTCTGCTGCCCCCTAACCCCTTAGCTCCCAGGTCCTGGGCCCTGGTCTCAAGTTCCCCTTTGATCCTGATTCATTATTTCCCAGCCGCTGTAGATAGAACTGCTCAGAAATAGCCCAGCCAGCACTGCTAAGTGCTTTTCAGCCCTAGTAACCCAGGTAGACAGCCGGACTTCAACCCTTATTCGTGGGACAGAAACGGTGGACTCTCAGCTGAGGAGCCTGTAAAGTTAAACTTAGTCAAGGAAGGCAAAGGGATCCTAGTGCTGATCTACTCCAGGGAGCTAGCTCCTGGGGAAGCAAGTCCCCTCTTCTCCTGAGAAATTGGCCCACATGGAATTCTTGGCTTAGACAACTTTTTAAATCATATGGTGACTGACTTGAGACAACCCAGAGGGAACACTCTTAAGTTGACACCAGATTAGTCAACCAGAAATCTCTTGCAAATGTGCTCCATCTCTGCTTCAGCCAGAGCCTAATTAAGACCCTAGCATGGCTGTTTCTTTGTGCCAGCCCGTTATTTAGTTAATGGCTCCATTATTGTTAGCCTCGCAGCCACTCTGGTGTGCCACTGTAGAGATGCTCTTCAGTAAGATAAAATTTAAAAAAAAAAAAAAAAAAACAGTTCCTGGGAGAATCAGTTATAAACTACACCAAGGCAACTCCCCAGGACTATCCCCAGCCCCCAGCGGTGCAGGCAGCCCTCAGGGGCTGTGACCAGAAGTCAGAATCCTGCATTTCTGGACTGACTCCTCTTGCCCAGGAGATGTGGGAGGCAGGGCATGCACTTGCTCGCTGGAAGTTGGGGGAAATACTCCTGCTTCTTAAGTGGCTGGTGTTGGGAGAGCCATGTACTCTGTAAACTCCAAAGCACTGTCCACAAGTTAGCATTATTAGTGTATTCTGAGCCCCATTTTTCTGATAATTAATTGATTGATGCAGCTCCTATTTGTCTGATTTCCCCTCCCATGTGCATTGAATCTAATCTCTTCCTTTGCCAAGATTTCCCATTTTAGCCTAGAAGCACAGCCTCCAGAGCACTCATTAGGGGCTGAGAAGCTGCTGACAGGGTGCTGCTTGGCCAAACCCAGGCCTCAAGCTGACCGCCCCGGGGCCGGGCACTTTGACTCTCAGACTGTCTCCACAGTGACAAGGAAGGCTGGCTCTTTTAGTTCCCCATGATATAAATATCCAAGATATCATGTGCATATGATTTCCTTCTTCTTTAATTGGTAGTTTGGATTCCACTGCATAATCAGCCTTCCCCCCATCGAGTCAATTAGCTTCAGCAAATGCACTGGGTGCTTCTCAGTCTCCATAATTATCACTTAGTGTCAGAAATTGAAAAGTGGAAGGAAGCAAACCTTAACCATATGACTTGGAAGTGAATGTCAACTTCTAAGAAAAAAATTTTCCTGAGCCTAAGTCTTCATATTTTTGCTTCTGCTTGGATTTTATTTAGGAGAGGCCACATGAATCTACACGTCTGCAGTCTGATTGTTTAAAATCTTGCTGACCTTCAATAGCAGTGGCACCAACTGAGCTTCAATTCTCTGATCTGTAAAATGGAGCTAATTCCATTTCCTCACCTGATTCATAAGACTTGGATGGATAAGTGAGTGTAAAGATTGAAAGCTACGTAATGCAATTATATTAACTACTAATGTCTAAATCACACAACTCACATAAAAGAGCATCAGTACTTTATTTAATAAAGTATTTTTTAGTTGGCAGGGCAAGAAGTTAATGTGAAACAACACATTATCCAGCAACCGCCACTCTCAGTGTCACCTCTCAGAGCCATGCTTTTCAAGATTCACAGGGTGATATGATGGCATCTGCTTTCAATTACAATCTAACTTGGTTTGCTAAGTAAATGCACTACAAGAGAGTGCAGACAAATACAAGCTGGTACACATGCATAGGCTCTGGATTCAGGCAGTTGAGGGGTTGGGATCCTGTCTCTGCCATGAAGTAGCTGCTTGACTTTGCCCAGTTATTCAGCCTTGGCATGTTCTGAAGAGGAAGTGAGGTCACATCAGTAAATTATCAAGCACAGAGGAGGCCATCAGTTAATGTTAGCTCCTTTCCATCCTAAATCCTCACAACAGTACTAAATGGTCAGTATATTAATTAACACTACTAACATGAGCAAGGAAAATAGGCCATACTCATGTCATGGCTTCTAAATTCAATGCTCCTTCACTCGCTGCTCTATAGCTATTTAAAAAGCCAACTGAGAATATGGCTTCCCAACATCAGTGATGCCCTCAGGTATATACTGAGAGAAGAGAGCGAGAGAGAGCATTTTGCTCACTGTTTTTGACTAATGCCTCAGCTACAATTAAATGTTGCTGCTGTACTCAGGACAAAGGACAAATGATCAAAGAAGACTAATTATAATGAATTATGATCCTTCTCCAAGTCTGTGCTTGATATTTCATCTGCCACGTGAAAGATGACAAAGCTGAGAAAATAACCGCCTGCCATCTGTCTCAAAATTCAAAGCAGGAGCAAAAAGTGCTCAGAGGGCAAGCCAGTTAATGATTAATTAAAATCTTAAAAGTGCTGCTCTGTAGTCAATTTCTGGATACATCCAATCCTACGGAGGCCAAGAATGTCTGGGGAGCATCCATCAATTACAACAGGACTCTCTGGTAGGTGGACAGATGATAAAGAGGTTAAAAAATGTAGTTATCTTGGGTTCAAGACCAGCCTTATATCTCCGTGGCTCTTTTCTATTTTGGTTATTCAAGCAACCACTATGAGGCACAGTTTCCATATCAACGAAATGGGAAAATATTTTAAAAGACAGTTGTCAGCCTACCCACTTTGCAAGGTCAATTTTAGACTTGTATAGTCATATCTCCCACTCAATAAACTCAAATCAGATTCACTACCTTTCTCCTCAAAGCTATTGTTACACCACCTGTCTCAGAGAATTGCACTGCTATCCACGTAGCCCCCTAGACACCCACAATCTTGGGATCAAAAGAATTCTCCTCTCAGTCCCCTCATCCTTCAGTGAGATGAATATTCCTAGCTTCCTGTCAAGCCTATTTCCTCTTTTCAACTCCTCTCTCCTTACTGGCCCTTGAGCCTCCAGTTTCAATCTCTTCACCCCATTACTGATGCTCCTTCCAGGGGACCATTCAAAAATTACAAATCTCAACAGGACACTTCCCTGCCTGAAGGCCTTTATTGGCTCCACGACATCTATTGCATAATTTTTAAAATTCTTATGAGCAACATTAATATATATATGTATATATATACACACACATACACACACATATAGATAGATAGATAGATAGATAGATAGATAGATAGATAGATAGATTTGGATCATTAATATACAAAACAAATAAAGGTAGACCAATAGAGATAGAAGAAAATACCTACTCATCCTCCAAGGCTGCCCCTGAGTTATCCCAAGAGCTCTGGAAAATATTTTAACTTCTATGATTTAAAGTCTCACACTGACTTTTATTTTCTTCATTTCCAAATCAGCCTCTAAGGACAGGTCATATTTTTAATACAAGGATATTTTTATATGCTCAATTGTTCTACTGCAGCAGTCTCTTACATTTGAATAGTGCTTCAGAGTCTGTAAAGCTTATGCCATATGCCTCATTCAGTTATTCAATGCATCTATATTAAGTATCAACTACACATCAAGCACTGTGCCAGGTGTTGCCAAAATAGAGTAAAAGTTCTCCTTGTTTTCTCACATAATTAACAGTTTAATGGAATGGGTAGATAAATACTAGCTTGAGTCATGTAAAATAATCAGTCAAAAATGGTCAAATTTCAGCAATTTCTAATGGATAAAACTACATGAGCTGTATTTTATAGGATGCAATCCAAAATCAGTTAGTGGGTGTCACATGTGCCACAATAAAAATGTGGGAACAGAAAAAGAAAATAGGAGGAATATGCAAATCTGAGCCAGAGACAGAAAAAAACTTCCAGTGGAGAGGAAGCTTGACACACAGTGTAAGGACTGTGGTAATGGTGGGTGCCGGTGGTGTTGGTGTTAATGGTGGTGGTGGTAGTGATGGTGTTGATAATAGTGTTGATGATAGTGGTCATAATGGTATTTGTGATGGTGTTGGTGGTGGTGATGATGGTAGTCCTGGTGGTGTTAATGGTGATGGTTGTGGTGTTGATGGTGGTGTTGGTGGTGTTGGTGGTCATGGTGGTGTTAATGGTGATGGTTGTGGTGGTGATGGTGTAGATGATAGTGGTCATAATGGTATTTGTGATGGTGTTGCTGGTGATGGTAGTGGTGTTGATGGTGGTGTTGGTGGTTGTGGTGGTAATGGTAATGGTTGTGGTGTTGATGGTGTTGATGATAGTGGTCATAATGGTATTTGTGATGGTGTTGTTGTTGGTGATGGTGGTGGTGTTGGTGGTCGTGGTGGTGTTAATGGTGATGGTTGTGGTGGTGATGGTGTTGATGATAGTGGTCATAGTATTTGGGAGGGTGTTGGTGGTGGTGGTGATGGTAGTGGTGTTGTTGGTGGTGTTGCTGTTGGTAGTCAGTGGTGGTGTTAATGGTGATGGTTGTGGTGGTGATGGTGTTGACGATAGTGGCCATAATGGCTTTTGTGATGGTGTTGGTGGTGGTGGCTATGGTAGTGGTGTTGGTGGTGGTGGTGGTGGTGTTAATGGTGATGGTTGTGGTGGTGATGGTATTGATGATAGTGCTCATAATGGTATTTGTGAAGGTGTTCATGGTGGTGATGGTGATGGTTTTGATGGTGGCAGCAGTGGTAGTATTGTTGACGGTGGTGGTAGTGGCGGTATTGTTGATGGTGGTGGCAGTGGTGACATAAGCCAGCAATCCAACAGCATATAAAGAAGTATAACTCAGAAACTTTTCAGAGTAATGTGAAATACAGCACAGATAAATATTAGGGAATCCATATGACAAATGGAGAAGGAAATAATTCAAACCTCCTGAACAGATGACTATTGCTCAAAGAGCAGACATGTGGGAGGACAGAAAGCTCCTCTTGAGGAGGTGCTCCTCACACTGCAGCTGCCAATGCAATACTCCAGCAGGGTCACACAGGGACTGCAGACCCCTGAGAGCAGGCCACCTACAGTGCCATATCTGTGCTCCCTTGGAACTTCTCGCTCAGCCAGGGACCTTATTTGCTCCCTTGTGGATTTCCCACAACACTGCTGCATGTGTAGCTAAGAAGAGAGGCCAGAAAACCTGCACTGTCTCCAGATTTTATGTCATTCTCATCTTAGTCTTTTCCTGCACCAAAATGAATAGATAACTGCATGAAAGGCAGAGATCAAAACAGAGCAAATTAAGTAGCACTCTTGATGTAAAGGGAGGAAAAGAGAGACGTAATAATATTCATCATAAAATTAGTAGCTAGCATGTGTTCACTACTTACTATGTATAACACTGTGCTACATGCTTTGTAGACATCATTTATAAGTCATAATTACAAGTTTTAAGTAGCTATCAGTTTCTTTGTTTTACACAGAGAGGTAAAGATTTGCCTAAGGTAAGTCAAAGCAAATAATGAAGCCAGGAAACCAAACTCCAAAGCCTTAGCCACACAACTCTTAAGCACTCTACTGTGGACATGCTTCCATAATCCAATGTACCAAATTCAGTCCTTAAAGCTAATCTTGAAGTCGGGATGGCTATTATTCCTGTTTTACACGTGAGAAAAAAATGGCAAAGGGATGGAGAAAGAGAAAGTAATGGAAATCGCTGGATGAGAAAGTAGGCAGCAAAAAGAGGAGGAAGACGTCCTCCATGCTCTAGTTAGGGAGAGGCAAGAAGCAGATGCCCCACCAGCCATCAAAATAAAGAGAATCATGACCTTGCCATTACTCAATTCCTCTAGCAGTTTCCAGACTGATTCTTTGTCTTTTGTATTCAGTATCATACTCCTGACAACCATGGGAATGAGCAAATGAAGTAGAATTATCTTTTTGTGAAAAATAATCTGGCTGAAACCAAAGAGATCCAACAATGAGGGGTAGCTTTTGCTGATATTTTCTGTGTTCCAGCTCTTGAAATAAATGTTATTTCCAGGCAATCATGGCTGGCAGAAGCTGAGATTGATATGCTTGTTATTTTTAAGTGAATATTACTTCCTTTCTCTGGGATCAAGTGGATGCTGTTGGAGGGCTCAGATGAGTGGAGCACAGACGACATGTAAATGATGATGCCGAGATACTGAGAAGTAATTCAACACAGGACAGAGCAGCGCTGTGTTTTTCTTTTCTCCAGGCAGAAAGGTGGGAGAGAAGAGATGTTTCTAGACTATAAACTTCTGAATGAGGTCAGGGATGGGGTCGACTGTGCTCACTATTGTATCCTCCTTACCTGAAATAATATTCAACATGCAATAGCTGCTCAGTGAGTGTTTTTTGAATCAATGAATACGTACACTTGAATTTGCTTACAATCCAATTTTATCAGTCAAAAAAGTCTGCTAATAACACTAACAATGGTGGTAGTAACAGCAACAATTAGAGACCAGTGCAACTCTGTAGAGAAACCTGAGGTAGGTACAGGGCCCTCAGCTCACAGCAATGCACAGCAATGCAAGGTAAAGGCTCACAGAGATGGCAGAATGGTGAGAACTGAACAGCGTGCTGGAAGATGTGGCTCAGGGTAGTATGCAGCAGGTAATAGAGCATGCCAAGAAATAAACAAAGCACTCTGATTCTTCAGTGGGTCCAGTGACCCAAAGGTATGGTATGAGAGTATGAACAACAAGAGCTATTTGGTAGCAGCCCTGGCCATGGTGATCGGGCAAGCTGCTCTGGCTACAGTGTGACAAGCAGGCTGCATCAATCTAAGAGAAACCACCAGTGAATGTAGAGGCTCAATGCAGGAGGCTGACAACCTTGTGCTTCCTCCAGTGGAGACACTGCTGCTGAAAATTCTGGACATGAATATTAGTAAGCCTTCATTTCTACCCACAAGTCACTGAGGCCTGAAGAATACTACCTTATGTGAGCCTGTGGGTACTCTATGTGAGCATGCTTTACATGAGTACTCAATGCTTTTAACCCAACGATGATACATATTCTTTCTTCCCTTTTTAAGATTAGAAAACTGATGCTGCGTGAGGTTGGGACTAGGCTTTGGAATTTAGAAATATGACAGCAGGGACTTAAATCCGGGTCTGGTGGACACTCTAATCACTTTTCTTTGTGTCCTTCTTGAGAGACAGAGCGAGGACTTGGTCCTTGTTGCCTCTGGTTCCAGTTTCTCCAGTCTTTCTCCACTTCATTCTTCAATGACATCTCTCTTCCAAAAGCCAGTCCCTTAATGATTTTTCTTTTTGTCACCGTGTATATGCACTTCTGGCACACACAGCAGACTGAATTCCCTATAGACAGATGTGACAAGTTCCCCAGGATGGCATTATCTTTGTACCCTGGTACTCTCTGAAAAATGTCTGGAACATTTTTCACAAACAGTGGATGCTCTGTTTGTCATTGATAATAAAGACAATACAATAAGATTACAAAGGCAAAGAGGGAAACACTCTTCTTAGAAGAATTTCTACATCTCTCAGTTCTCCAACAAACTTATATACCCCGGCTCACCTGTTTCCTTTATTCAGCTAGACCATCAGCACGAGCATGGACAGCTGTCCTCTGGTTGGGTTGGAAATCATGTGATGATCTGAGGGGTCCTTGTGAAGAGCCTGCCTGGAACTGAGTCAAGGAGGACCCTGGAGAAACACAGGGGACTCTCCCAAGATCTCAGGGCCTGACACCCAATGGCAGGTTGCCCTGTCTTCCAGCACCCACCCCTGCAACCGACCCACAAATACACATACACACACCGTGGTGTGTGCCTTTCTTGCTTTCTTCCTCTAAACCCACATCACATGGTCTTTTTAACCTGCATTGAACTCTAACAATGGTAACCCCACAGTGGATGCTAGGCCCTCCTTAAGATTTTCTTAGTGGGAAATTTGGTCCAGGGAGAAAAGAGGGGTTGAGTTTATCATTGCCAAGTTTATACACAGAGCATTGTTATTTTACCATGGAGTTTGGTTCAGCTTACCAGGTATCATGCAGCTCCTACTATGTCCCTAGCTGTGCTGAATTCGGGAGACATAGAGATTGTCTAACACAGGGGGTCTGAGTTCCCAGGCCATGGACCACTACTGGTCCATTGCCTGCTGGAATCAGGCCACACAGCAGAAGGTGAGAGGTGGGTGAGTCAGCATTACCACCTGAGCTCCACCTCCTGTCAGATCACCAACAACATTAGATTCTCAAAGGAGTGTGAACCCTATTGTGAACTGCACCTGTGAGGGATCTAGGCTGTGTGTTCCTTATGAGAGTCTAATACCTAATGATTTGAGGTGAAACAGCTTCATCCGGAAACCATATTCCCTCACCACCTGTCTGTGGAAAAATTGTCTACCATGAAACTGGTCCCTGGTGCCAGAAAGGTTGGGCATCACTGGTCTAACAGACAAATTGGAGGCTTCGTAATAGATCAGCTTAATAGAGGAATAAGACAAATGAACATAAAATTACTATCTAGTGTGAGTGGCCTCACAGATGCATGCAAGTTTTTTTTATTAGGAGTGATTACTTAGCTCTAGGGTGACTTCAAAGCTGTTCTAATGCTATCTAGCATTTTGAAAAATAGTTTCCTAGATACCCATGATGATTGCAGGCATTCCAAGGAGAAGAAATGATATATCCCATAGTACAGAAGAGTTTTGAAAATGCAGGCTACAGAGGGGAACTGCAAAAGGATGCTGGCATGGACCAAACCTCTAGAGAAAGGCTTTTTTCCTCAGCACTTAGACATGGCCAGAACTGGGACAGGCCAAGTGTCAGGCCCAGTGCTCAGAAAACAAAGAGGCTTGCTGCAGCATTTCTAATGGCAGCTACATATTTCTGGAGAGTTGTTGTATTTGTTTTTTTAAATGACGATTTTGTTTCTGTGTATTAAAGATTGAACTTCCTTTTAAAAGGTCCTTTAAAAAATTTCTACTCTGATTTTTAGAAAAAATCAGAGTCAAAATCCAAAATTATAGTAATGTACCACATAATGACATATTGGTGAAGAAGGAACTGGCATACATGATGGTTGTCCCATAAGATTACAATGGAGCTGAAAAATTTCTGTTGCCAAGTGATGTATTGATGATCCTGACCCTGAGTAGGTCTAGGTTAATGTGTGTGGTTTGTGTCTTATTTTTATGCATAAAGGTTTAAAAAGTAAAAGACGTCTGTAATCCCAGCACTTTGGGACACCAAGGAACACTTTGGGACACCAAGGAGGGAGGATTGCTTGAGCTTAGGAGTTCAAGACCAGCCTGAGCAATACAGGGAGACCCTTTCTCTATAATAAATAAATAAATAGCATTTAAAAATTAAAAATCAGCCAGGTGTGGTAGCACATAGTTGTAGTCCTATCTGGTCAGGAGCCACAGGAGGATCACTTAAGCCAGGTGGTCTGAGGTGGCAGTGAGCTGTGATCACACCATTGCACTGTCTCCTGGGGAGCAGAGTAAAACCCTGTCTCTACCAAAAAAAAAAAAAAAAAAAAAAAAGGAAAATAAAACCATTTTAAATAGTAAAAGGCTTACGAATAAGGATATAAAAACAGATGTTTCTGTGCCGCTATATATGTGTTTGTGTTTTAAACTAAGTGTTATTACAAGAGACAAAAAGTTAAACAATTTAAAAGTTTGAAAAGTAAAATGTTACAGTAAGCCAAGGTTAACTGATTATTGAATAAATAAAATTTAAAAAGTAGATTTAGTGTAATCTAAGTGTCCAGTGTTTATGAAGTCTATCGTAGTGTACAGTAAAGGTCCTAGGCCTTCCCATTCACTCACTCCTCCCTCACTGATTTACGTACAGCAATTTCCAGGCCTGCAAGCTCCATTAAGTACCCTGGACAGTGGTACCATTTTTTACCTGTTATCCTATATGTTTACTGTGCCTTTCCTGTGTTTATACTTGTTCAGATATAATAACACTTACCATTGTGTCACAATTGCCTACAGTACTCAGTATAGTAACAGGATTGTAGCCTAGGAACAACAGACCATACAATACAGCCTAGGTGTGCCGTAGGATATGCCATGTATGTTTGCTTAAGTACACTTTATGATGTTTGCACAACAAAATCAACTAATGATGCATTTCTCAGACCATATTCCATGGTTCAGTAATGTATGACTGTATATTACCTGAAAGTAAATGGCTGCTTATTATGGGGCAAATAAACAAACAAAATAATGGCACCGGTTCTCTAGAGCTGTTTTCTTACCTGGGGGAGCCAAGTGTGAGGTAACTAGTGCCTAGAATTCAGTTTTTGAGGGTTCAAATTCCAGTCCTTCCACTCATTAGCTGAATGATCTTGGGCAAATCACTAAATTACATAAAGTGTCTGTGTTCTCAATTTCCTTATTATAAATGGAGATAATATTATCTACCTGACAGGACTACTGTGAAAACTAAATGAGAGTGTGTTGCAAGTATTTTCCTCAGGTTAATGTTTGCCTCTCAATTTTGTTTAATATGCTTTTTGATGTACAGATTTCTTTTAGCAGTTAATGTCCCAAATATACAATTTGCCTCTATCATTTATTTCATTGTTTATTTTTTGCTTGCTTAGAATAGCTTTTTCCCTCCCTAAGATCAAAGAGATATCACCTGTGTTTTTGGCTTCGTTTGTAGTTCCACCTGATACATTTAAATGTTTACTCCATCTGAAATTGTGTTCGCTGAGTGTTTTGGGATGAAAAGAACTAACTTTTTTACCTGAATGGTTGCGCAGTATATTAAGTAATTGAACTTTTCCTTATTCATTGTAAATACCAGCTAAATAATACATTATATTTTACACTCCGGGCTTTGGGTTTTGCCTCCTTGATCTATTTTGTAAGTTTTTTTGGCATTCATTTTTACTTTGTTTAACTGTTAGAACATTTGGATAGCATATATCCTCCATTCTTTGTTTCTAAGATGTTCTTTTATGTCCTGTTCTATTCTTCCTCATTACCAATTTTAAAAAGAGGAGTATTCACAGTTCAAACTTCCTAGAAAAACAAATCTATTACAAATAGATGAAGTACATAGTAAACAACCTGATGCCTTATCTATGAAATGGGACTTCCTTGACTTTCCCGATCAAGAGTTGCTGTCATTGAAGAGAAGGTCTGGAAGAGCCATAATCACAGAGGGTAGGGAGCTGTTGTGGCTTCACTAGCACTGTGAGGAATGTACAAGTCCTCTATATAGATGACTAGTGAACAAAATACCCACTTCCATCTGGCAATTGATCTGGGCACAGATGTGAAAGATAATAATTGTTGTGATTTACTGAGCAATTACCATAGTCTAGGCACAATGCCATGCCCAGAAAAGCAACAAAATATGATGATGAGAGAGAGCTTTGGATCCAGACAGTCCTGAGTTCCAGTTCCACTTTTATTACTACCTTGCTATGGAACTTTATATATCCATAGCATTTCTGTGACATGTAAGAATGACACATGAAAAGCATGTGGCTAAATCCCCACAGTGGACCTCCCCTGCAGCTAACCCTTTAGCAGCAGCATTAAATTCAACTCTAATAAAAAACAAAAAACAAAAAAAAACATGTGTTTAACCTTCTCTCTCTTGAATAAATGAGAAACAGAAGACAAGACAGTTAAATAACTCACCAACATCTATGAACTGGTTAATGTACAGATAAGTTCAAACTATGCTTTTCTGACCTCAAAACATCATGCTTTTAACTTGTGCATGATTTTCCCTACATCTCTTCTCATAGTATAGATACCAGGTGCCATTTATACCTTGCACATTGGTTTCTCTCTACATAAAGCTATTGTGGAGACAATTTTGTGTGATGCTTAGTTTAGGTATTGTCTTTGGTTGACGATAAGTTTTACTATAGAATTAATGCAATGGTTACAGATGACAAACCCTGGAAATGATCAAAATCGATTTGTAGATAGGGTGATCAATCAATCATCCTGGTTTTCCCAGACTCTACCTTCTTATCTGTAAGATTTGACTTCATTAGTTCTGTTGGCACATCCCAGAAAGACACAAAAGAAGCTCTGAAGAAAAAGTACAATTATGAAGATAAAGATAACTTGTGCATAATAGGAAGTAGCTCCTGAGTGCTCTTCTAATTCTCTAGGTTCAGGTCAGAGAAATAAATCAATTTTATTATATCATTTATAAAAATAATGAATCTGTGTAGCATTTTACAGCTCACATGTTTTTTTGTGTATATAATCCCATATAATAATAATAATCCATATGGTAGTTAAGTTCTCTTCATTTAAAGCATAAGAAAACAGGCTCAGAGAGTCTTCTAAGATCACACAGATTGATAGAGTTAGCAAACTGTCTAGTAAAAATTCATACTCCTCTTTCAGAGTATAGAACTGTTGCAGGGGCATCCCTTAAGCCAGAGACTACATTATTGAGAATGCCTTGCATCTAAATGGGATCATGTGACCGACTTTGGGTCAAAGAAATGTGGACAGAAGGCATGGGAATCCCCTTTCAAACTAGGTCTATATAATCCTCCTCATTTTCTCCTTCCCATGTGCTCAATGAATATTTGGCAAATACTCAAGGACCTGACAGTTATATGACAAATGTGACAAAGCCAAAAGAGGGAAGAAATCAGGTTAGTCAATCAACACCCAACTATACCTAATATATGTGCTTATTGTAAAGGGTTTAGAACTCCAATTGTGGCAGAAAAAAAAAGGAAACTCCACAAGATGACAGCTGATCACAAGCACATTTTGATCCAGTTTTATAAAAATGTGCCAGTTCACACTCTCAGTGAATGGGTAAAATGGTGGTTTGTATTTCTCTATCCAAGGTGAAGAAAGACGATTCTCATGTGGATATTATACCATAGCAAAAACAAAAAAAGAATTTCAACTTGTAATGTAACCTATAAGCTATGGATAATAGAAACCACAAGGAATAAATTTAATGGAAGAAAATGAAATAAATTGTGTTCTACACATTGCAAGTCAAATCTTATAGATATTCCCCAGAAAGCTCATGGAGTTCTAAAAATGAGGATGTGGTATTCACTGCACAGACCCAGCTGATTCAGCAAATGTAGTGAATACATAATCCGTCATGTTCTGGATGGACAGTCTGACTTCATAGTCATAAACAGAATTATGTCTAAAAGCCCAAGGCTTACACCACAAACAATGAAAAACATCATTATGAGTTAATAGAACAAGGCTAAGAATACTAATAATTACTTCCATCATGGCTGTGCCATAAATAGGGTTATTAGACATCAGCGAGGATAACAACTGAGCTTTTGCAAAATATCATAGATCTGGGGACACTCACAGTCTGGCAGACAAAACACTAGAAGAGGCCATGCTGTATTCTAAATAGAAGAGATATGAATTGTACTTAACCACTGTGATTTTCCATAGAGATAACATTTTTTGCTTTAAATTGTCAAACCTATAGAACCCTTTAAATTCTATTTCTCTTTTTTATCCTGGACGAAATTCTTCAGAAACAATCATGCAAGGAGATCTATATTATTATCACTCTGTGAGGCAAAGTCCAATTCAGGTGGTCTTTTTGCCTCTTGGGGCAGACTTTCAAAATGTTTGATGTGTACATTGCTGAAGCCCAGTACTGCACAGACACCCAAATGAGAAATCGTGAATGCAGTATCTTGAGATAAAATAGACAAACTGAGACACACAGAGGGAAAACTGATATACATTCCCTGCTAAGATTTTTCAGTCACTGTTATTGATTTTATTTACATTTGCTGCTATTCCTCTAAGAAGTAAAATAAACTACTTGTTGAGACAAATGGAAGGCTGGCTGCATTGTCTTGTGAAATGGGAAACAAACACCCCAGCTCCCTACACCATCACTCTTGGGTTTTGCTAAATTGTTTGCATTTATCAGATAAATTTTCTAATGTTAATATTTACCTACATGAATTCTCCCTACTCATCATGTTCACAGGTGATTCTTCAATTCTTTAAATATTTGACACGCAAATCAAGTGTCCTGGAGGCCTTGTAGGATCAAATCTGTACCAATTCAACTGAGACAAGTTATATAATATAATCCTTATAAGCGTGGACTCTGAAGCAAGACTGTTTGGGTTCAAATTCAAGCTCCAACCAGATATGCTATTTGAGCCACCCAGATGAGTTATTTAAGTTCTATGCATTTCAGTTTCTAATTATGAAATGGGAATAATAATTTGATCTTCCTCTAGAGTTATCTTGAGATGTGTATAAGTTAATTTGTTTAAAGCACTTAGATCACTGTCTGGCACACATAAGTACTACAGAGGTATAGAATTGCTTACTATTATATTGCTATTCTTTTTTTGTTCCAGGAAGAAATAGCTCTTCAGTAGACATGCAGTTAACATAGATGATAAGGCTTTTAATTCAGAAAAATACCTGCGATACCAATTTAGTGATTACATGATGTTGAGTTAAACACTAGGGAATACATTTTGACAGAGAGGAACACTCACTAATAGAGAATGTCTATGGAAAACAAACCTTTCAGTTGTGGCAGGGCACCTGTTGAGTATTTTATTAGGCTATCATTACATGGCAATTTTTGTTGGAGTCAATAAGATTTACCAAAATAAAAATGTCAGTGTTGAACTTGATAAATGATTTTGTGTTGACCAAGTTAAATCCACACTAATTATACAATCAATAAATGCATTTGAAGTGCCTTTTTAAAAAATCCACCTAAGCAGAGGGTGAGAACAGTTTGACTAAAGGGTGGCTTTGGGTTTGATGAGTCAAATTTCTGAGAAAACTTGGCAATGAGAGATTTGAGGGATGCTTTCAAATCTGCTCCAGAAGAGGGTGCAGGCAGATTTCTTCAGAACACATCAATAAGAGACGTCAAAAGTTGTAGATTTTGGTCTGTTACATAAAACATGAGTTTCCCATCTAGGAGAAGCTAGGTAACCAGGTGCTAAGGCTAGTCTGCACGGTTTTTAACTGGTTGACTTGTTAGGAGATTAGCCAGAATGACATGAAAGGTTTGTTCCATCCTCAAGTGCTCTGATGTTATGGGTTCTATTGCAAGTCTTGTCTGTGTTTACCAGGCCTACAGGCACCCACAATAGCTCAGGGAAGCTGTCTGGAAGATATAAACCAGCATTCCCCAAAGAGAGGCCCATTGGAGTAATTAAATCCTAAGTTAAACAAAACAAGTAGGTTTCTTTACTGAAGGATTTATGAGAACTAGTAATGTGCTAATCCATTTGATAAAAATTTACTAGAGAGGGAAATGTTGAACTTGATATATAAAAATAAAAGCATATCTCAAACTTATTTTTCTACAGACTACTCCACTCTGTTGTGCATCCTCTTGCAGAACTACTGCTTATAAATAAAAACAAACAAACAAAATCAACACAAACCACTTTTAAAGAGCTGCTTTCCAAACTCATGTCTAGTGCCTCTTTATGGAGAGAAGAGTGTATCATGCCATCCACAGTCTTGTTGTCTCTCTCTCATCAGACTGTGAGTTCTTATAATCCTGAATTAGTTATCATTTTGATCTTCACCCTTTACACAGTCCTTGATACAGATAGGTTGCTCAAAAAAAGTATATGAATAAATGAATGACTGGAGTAAGTGGAGCTGTTTCTACCCTGAAAGATGTTGAGTGGCGAAGGAGAGCCTGGGGCCAGAAATATTCTTGATGTAGCCCCATGTGAGAAGGTCTTGATGGGCTGAAGATGTGAGTCCCTGGATATGTGTCTCTTGGGGGCACTTAAGTTCATCTTAGTAGAAACAAATGCAGGGATGCATGAATGCATACACAGATTGACTCATCACAGACTTCAAATTATTCATTCTTTGTTATTGCTTGTGATTATGAGTTCCTTCCTTTTCTTCCTCAGTACCTACAACAATCTGGGAAGCCAGACCAGCCACAAGCTGAGGTAAAGGCAAACATGATTTCATCCTGAAAAATGAGTTCTTTCTTTCATTCAGGCTGGGCCTCTTGCCAGTGCATGGGTGCAAAGATAACAAAAAATCAGGCCTTTCTTCTCCAGTCTCATAGGCTCTTCCAGATATCTGTCAGCTGATTTTATGTTTTGCAAAATGTCCACTAGACATTCTTCCATTGTTGGACCCTGGTTTAACTTGCATCTACTCTGAGAAAATGTCCTCTACTACCAGGTAAGTTGGCTGCTGCCTCATCTTAGCTCACTGCATCATCTGAAAGCCTTGCTCCAAATGGCCCCACATGGTTCAGATAGCTCCATCTATTTCAGACCTGCCCTAGGCTCACGGAAAGAGTCTGTATTTCAGGAACAGAATAAAGGCCCACGGGTTGCTGCATTCATTCCAGTGCTTCTCGTTTTCCAGCTATTTCCTCTATTCATTCAGTGTAAAAGGTCATTAGGCACTGAATGACAGAGAAGGAGTTATGTTACTCCTGAGAAATTGCAGAGCTAAGGCTTGACAGTTAACTTTCAGAGCAGGCACTGGAGTTTAACAGAGTCTTTGCTTACTTTGAGGAGACAAATTGGATACTCAATGTTATACAAATAAATAAATATACACATAATGGCTGAATTATAGACAACTATATATGCATAAATATATAAACATGTACACCAAATCAGTAATTAAATGCAATACAAGTTGAACAAAACTTTTTATAAAAACATTATCAATCACAAGATCCAGAAAGAAATCTCCTTCATCATATGGAGGTAAGAGCATTCTAATCCAGGGTAGCTGGGAAAAGATGCAGTCATTTGTGGGAGAGAATTAAGATTTGGATGTTGTGAACACAAACTTGATATCCCTATGTTTATGTTCCTTAAAATTAAATCTGTTACAGACACAAAAGTATATTAATAAGATAGGAGCCCTTCAAAGGCAGAGACCAAGCCGAACTAGTCACCACATGCTCAGTTTCTGGTTCACAGAAAACACCCTGTAAATGCATGCAAAAAACTTCATATGCAAAATTTTTAAAATGAACATTTTTAAATCCATATCTTATAACCCAGCCTTGATAACATAGTGAGACCACATTTCTAAGAAAAGTATTAATAAATAAGAAAAAAAATAATTGAATGAATGAGTTGATGAATTAATCAGTGGATAGATGTTCTCCAAAAGTTTCACTGGCATTTTAAATGTTGCT
>CAUYQU010082734.1:0-23962 GCA_963574635.1 Cheracebus regulus | reverse complement strand
TCTTCTTTCAAGGTTCTTAGTTTCTTTGCATTGGGTTAGAACATGTTCTTTTAGCTCACAGAAGTTTCTTATTATCCACCTTCTGAAGCCTGATTCTGTGAGTTCCTCACACTCATCCTCCATCAGGCCTTGTTCTCTTGTTGATGAGGAGCTGCGATACCCGGTAGGAGGAGAGGCATTCTGATTTTGGGTGTTCTCAGCCTTTTTGCACTGGTTCCTTCCCATTTTTGTGTATTTATTCACCTGTCGTCTTTGTAATTGCCGACTTTCAGATTGGGTCTCTGAGTGGACGTCTGGCTTGTTGGTGATGAAGTTTTTTCTGTTTCTTAGTTTTCCTTCGGGGGGCGCCCCTTCCCCACAGAGCTGGGCCTTCCCGGGTTCGGCTGTGCTTTCTCCGTCCTCAGCGCTTCCAATTGCTGTTCTCCTTGTGGGGATGGGACCAGCGGAGCCTTTGGGCACTGAGTCCCGTACACTCTGCACTGAGAAGCGCCGCGCCGGCCAAAAGAGTCGCGCTGGCAACCCGTGTGGCTCCTCTGCCGGGAATCTCCCAGTCTGCGGGCAACAAAAATTCATTGGAAAGTGCGGCATCCACTCGTTCTCTGCGCTTTCACTGGGAGCTACATTCCTGAGCTGTTGCTAATCGGCCATCTTGGATCTCTCTCTCAGCAAGACTTTTAAGACATCGAAAGAAAGCAGTTAGCTAAAAGAGTGGAGTTTTAATAAATATGTCATCCAAAACAATATTAAACAAAATTCAGACATTATCCACTCAGACTTCAGTCCCTTCCTACTTGTAAGTGTTCTTCCCTCTGCAAATGTCTGAGCAAATCAGACTAGCACACATCCACTGGGGAAGAATGGTATTCTAAAGCTTCTTTTTTTTTTTTTTTTTGCAGAAATGATGGGACTGTTAATATTCAGTAATGATTTTATTACCTCAGTTGAGATTATTTCATTGTCCAAGTTATTCTCTTTTTTCAGTAGCAACAGCAAATGAATTAAGAAAGCAAAATCCAGCAGTTCTCATACAAATATTGCAAGAATTTTGTTAATATTTCAGGGTACATGGTGATTTCATAATATGTATTATTAGAGTACCTTTAGCTGCTGTACAAATATATCCAACATTTGCATCTTGGCTGAAGTATAATAAAAACTTATCTGTCACAAAAGAGCTCAAAGCAAATGTTCCCAGTTGGCAAGAGCAGCTCTCCATCCTGAGCACCCAGACTAACAAAGGTTCTGCCACCTTCACCATGAGGCCTCCAAGGTTGTCACTGTCCTCTCATGGCACTCAGCTGGAATGAGGGGAAAGAGAACAGAGGATAACTCATTAAAGGCTTTTATGGGGAAGTCCTTTATGTCACACACATCACCTCCATTCACATTCTACTAACTAGAATACAGTCTCAGGGTAACTATTAGGGTCTTCAGGCTTATGAAAAAGAATTTGGCCAATGGTCTCCTAGAAAAAATATAAAGGTAGCTGGCTGTAACAAGAAAAAGATATTCCCAAGAAAAATAAATAATTAAACAATAATTAAAAGCCATATATGAGAAGCAGTAAATGAGTGGAATGGACATGACAGAAAATTAAGGAAGTGTTATAGATGGCAAACTGGAGGAACACTTTCGGAATGCAGAGAAAGAGCACCCAGAATTAAAACTATCTTATTTCCTTAATTCTAAGATGTCTGTGTTGCCACATCACCACTTTTGAAATCAGGCTGAGTCTTGCAATCACTGGCATCTCATAATCACCCTGAGCCAGGGAGCTGCCATGGTGAGGTCATCAAGGCCTGGGCTTGGGTGAACTTGGTCTCAGCTGTTCATGTTGTTAGCACTTTAATTGAGTTGTATACATTGTTGCGATTACATGTGAGTTTAATTGCCGTTTAAAATGTCTTTTAAAAGATTACACTACGGTTTGGCATTGAAACAAGAAGTTATTATGTATGCAGAAAGGCGTGGAATTCAAGCAGCAGGATGTAATTTGATATTACTGAAGTAAATGTCTATTATTGGACCAACCACTGCAATTCTTTTTATTTTTTTAGAAAAACTAAGTGCTTGACAGGACCCAAGAAAGGAAGGTATCCTTAAGTAGAAGTTGTGTTATGTTTTGTAACTGAGACACATGCAAAAAGAATTGCCTGTCACATGCCAAACAATGCAACTGAAGGCAGGAGCAACTGCCAAGTCCCTCAAAATAGATGAAGTCTATCAAAATAAGAGAGAGAATGGCGTGAGCAACTTACCAATTTCACAGGACTATAATCATGGCATTATTTCACCGTTTAATTGGCAGCATTTTTTCTTCCTTAGTTGAACATATAATAATAGTGCTTCTTACAACCAATACTAGCTTAGATTCAATAAAATACAGTAATTTAAAAAGAAGACAATAGCTGTGGAAGACCAGGAAAAGAGATTGAGTCTAAGAGTTATGTTTCTGAAGAAGAATCTAGAACAATCAAAAGAGAAACAATAATTGAAGATATAATTAAAGAAAACTTTCCAAAAAGGGACAGAAAGAAGGGAAACTGAGAGGAATGGACTGGGTTCACCAGGTTCCAGGTAAAAGTAACCAAGAGATACTCAAATCCAGAAATATTCTGACAAGTGTTTAAATTATAAGCAAATTTTTAAGTGTTTTCTATGTATATTCAGGCAAAGGAAGGAAGGAAGGAAGGGGGAAGAGAGGGAAGGAGGAAGGAAGCAAGGGAGGGAGGGAGGAAGGAAGGAGGGAAGGGAGGGAAGAAGAGAGGGAAGGAGGGAGGGAGGTAAAAATTTTGCTGACCTTTGTCTCTATTACAATGGAACAGTAGCTTACAGAGTTTTGATAGGAAAACACTTAGACAAAAATCTTACGCACAAATAAGTTTTAGTTTTTGAGAACAGACAACCAAAAGAGCTCCGAGTGTCTGCCACTCACATATTCTTTAAATCACTTTAAAATATATTTCAACTGCCTGAGTGATGACTTAAAATTACTCAAGAATGGGAAAAACAGTGTCAGAGGACTAGCAGTGAGTGTTGAAGCCAATTACACACAGAGAGTTGGTCTAAAATAATTGTTTAACTATGGTTACAAGACAGAATATGTGTCAAAAATACCCTGGAACCAAGAGACATACAACATCAAAAAATAATGTGTGAATAATCCAGATCCCAGGTCCATAAACCAATAATCTTTCCAATAGGAAAGCAGAACAGAGGGAAATAAAAGTGTACAGAATTCATCCTACACAGTTGCAAGCTTAAAAATATCATTTTATTCTTGACTTTAACAACTAGAGAAATATTGATTGGTGCTCACATTCATTTTTAGAAACTCATTACGTAGGAGAGTAGGGGCCTGTCCTTTAAAAGATAAAACCTCACTCCTGCCTCAAGATATTTACAATTTGAAGATCTCTAACTCACACACAGGATACATTTTAATTTGCTACAAAAATAAGCAAATGTCAAATGCCTTGAAGAGCTTAAGGTTTTGTGGAGAACCAGTCCTCAAATGCTGTTTCAACCTTAGTGTCCACCAGAATTTTCCATCCTTCTGGTAAAGCCTCCAAAAACCTGGCCTGCAAGGACAGCAGTTCCTGGTCGCTGTGGTGCCCTCTGTACCTGGCGGCAGCGTCCCCTTGACATCAGTGTGCATTGTGACGATCCACAAGCCGATTGCCTTTGTTTAACAGTGTCACTGGTGTCACTGAGAACGAGACACACAAATTGGAATTGCAGGGAAGCTCTCAGGGTCACCATCGTTACATACACAGCATTGAGACCTGAAATCAGTACACAAATACCAGATACTTTCCTTCCGGTATTTAATTTAATGCTCACCATCACCATCCAAGTAGGTGGCATTTTTCCCATTTTCCAGAAGAGAAAACTGAGGATCAGAAAGGCTGTTTTCCAGAATCACAGAGCCAGTAACAGAAGGCAGAGAGGGCTCTCCCAGCCAGGAATTTCTGGCTCAAAAGTTCACTGTACCCTACCACACTATTTTCTTAATTCAAAGAAAGAAGGTACAAGGAACAGAAATGGAGAGAGTAATTTTATGATTTATTAGATAACTAGTACAGATGCTGCCTCTTTTACAAAATAATAATCCAATGAACTGAACTAATCATACTGTGCTAGTACCCCATTAACCCTCTCTAAAATATTCACAAAGTGCATACAGGGCTGCTTCAGGGGCAATGAGCTTTCTCTCTAAAGTAAAATTCCCAGGGAGTGCTCTGGTCTCTGGGGCTTGATTAGCAAGTACCAATTAGTGCGACTTCAGTCCTCTTTGTGTCTTGAGTACCAAGGGCTAACCCTTCCCTTCCCGACAAAGAGGAGATTAAATCATTCACTCGCCCTAAAGAGTTCAAGTTCTAACGCAAGACCCCCTCCCAGGGCCTTGAATAGATAGAACAAAAGAATGCATCTCTAATTGTGAAATTCTAGACGTCAGCAAAGGAGATATTTTTAATTCACATACAGACACACAAATTTTCCACATCACACCTTATTGAGACAGTGGTTCCTCGTCTGGTGCCGAGGACTGTGGCTCACCTCGGTGTTACTCGACTTAACGTCTTGCCCCGCCACAAACCATGGGTACAGACCAAACCAGGGCGTGCCAGGCCCGGGAGACCGGCCCAACACCGGCGCGCAGGCCTGCAACCCCTGGGAGGCGTGGGCTGCCACTGCCCGCACCCCGAGTCTGTCGCTGCGTCCACGCGGCTCCCCCCTTTCCGGGGTCCGCCCGGCCAGCCCAGGAGCCTGCAGGAGGGACCACGCCCGCCCGGAGCCGCCCGCGTCCCCGCCCCCCGGGACGCACCGTCGCTGCCAGAGGGCCGCTGCTGCCACCTCCTGGCCGCGTCTCCTCGAGCCGCGCTCGGCCGCCACGCCCCAGAAACCCCACTGGAGGATGGTCGGGACCAAGTCCACTGGGTCTGGGAGGTGGTGGCTCTCCCGGCAGGGGCTTCCTACCGAGGGAATCGTCTTCCTTTCGGGTCGTTCACGCCGCGCACCCAGATTGGAGGTGGAGATGAGCGCGTCCAGCACCGACCTCCCCCAAGGTTCCAACAGACACGTGCTCCACGCCCCTTCCCCGCCTAGGGATCCGAAGAAGCCACACAGCCTGGCCGCAGGCACAACGTATAACAACCAGGACTCCCAAATCTGGGCAGGCCGGGTCCACTTGCGCCATCCTGGCTGCCTGAAAGAATGCGCCTTACAGCAGAGATCTTTGAACTCAGATTCAAATGTCAGACCCACTGAATTAGAATCCCCAGGGCAGAGACACAGGAAACTATTTTTGCAAACTTCCCCCAGGTGATCTTAATGGTCAGGCAGGTTGGGGACCCTCCCAGTTACAAAATCTAGATGACCTTTTTAGGTTACCCACACATGCACAGAAACACACACCCCTGGGTCTATGAAAAGGCAACAATATAAGTTTATGAGCTTGAAATGAGAAAGATTTCATGACAGCTCATGACCTAGCCCCGGAGTTTCCAACCTTGTCTGTTTATCACGCCCCTAATGTCTCAATAATTTTTTTCACAGTAACCGTAGGCTTAAAGAAATACCTAACTGTTCTGTGTATTAAGTAGCTAGACCCAAAGTAAGAAGTATTTCTGTCCTAAACAACTTTGCAGCCACTGGAAAAAAATAATACATATAAACTAGAAAAAATTCACCTTATTCTTAGCCACAGCTTCCCACTAATGGGATGTGTGTGCTTGTTGGGCACTGCACAACTTCTCAAACCTTGGAATTAGATTAGTCACTGCCACCCTCATTTCCTATTCTATATTGATTTTCCCATGGTACTTGTTTTATGTCATAGCAAGTGACAAAAACTGAAAATGCAGCTTCATAAAAATATGGTTTTATCAAAAAACATGTAGGGCAGCCAGGCATGGTGGCTCACACCTGTAATCCCAGCACTTTGAGAGGCCAAGGCAGGCAGATCACCTGAGGTCAGGAGTTCAAGACCAGCCTGGCCAATATGGTGAAACCCCATCTCTACTAAAAATACAAAAATTAGCCGGGCTTGGTGGCAGTTGCCTGTAATCCAAGCTACTCGGAAGCTGAGGCGGGAGAATCTCTTGAACCTGGGAGGCAGAGGCTGCAGTGAGCGAGATCACGCCATTGCACTCCAGCCTGAGACAGTGAGACACCATCTCAAGAAAAAAAAAAAGAACATAGAGCAATCTAATGTAATGTTGAATCTTCAAGCTATCCTCCACTAGTTAGTAGTTTGCATGGAGCGCAACAGAAGTTGAGTGTCGCCTTTTATCTTTAAAATATCCCACAGAGCCCCTTTGAAGTCACAACAGCACCAAGAACACCTCAGCACAGAGTTTGGGAACATGCATGGACCTCGCTCCTGCTCCTCTCCTCATATCACACTCCCCAGGGTTCACAGTGCTCCTCCTGCAAGCATCTTCTTTCTTGCCAAACGCTTTCCCACCTCAGCACATTGTGCCCTTGCTCTTCTCTCTGCCTGGACCCCTCTTCCGCAGGTCTCCGCAGGCCCAGCCCCGTCTTGGCCTCCAGGTCTTGGTTCAAAGGCCACCATGCTCCCTAAAGCCTCCTTGGGCCTCCCACCAAATCACTTCCACCCTATGGGCCTGTTTCCTTTTCTCTGTAGCTTTCATCACCATGTGAAGTTATCCTGTTCCATTTACTTACTTATGTTCAAGCTTCCCCACAAGAATGTGAACTTGATGAGAACAGAGACTTTTGTTCGTTACTGTTTCCCCAGAACCCAGAACAATGCCTAGCAATAAGTGGACAATAAATAATTGTTCAATGAATGACTACAGCCACTACAGTCAGCTCAGGGTGATAAAAAGAAGAATGTGCTTTACATGAGCTATGCCCTTGGATCTTCACAACACCCTCTGGAAACAGATAAAAAACAGACATGATTAACCCCATTTAATAGATGAACAAATCATATTCAAAGAAGTTGTGTTCAAAACTGCACAGCTGAAGTAACAGAGCTAAGATTCAAGTTAAGATCTACTTGACCGCAAAGGCTGCTTTTCATAAAATCACATTAACATCATGTTGGATACCTTCGATACACACAATAACTTTTTTTCTCGAGATGGAGTCTCACTCTGTCGCCCAGGCTGGAGTGGCACAATCTCAACTCACTGCTACCTCCACTTCCCGGGTTCAAGTGATTCTCCTGCCTCAGCCTCCCAAGTAGCTGGGACTACAGGCATGCACCACTATGCCTAATTTTTGTATTTTTAGTAGAGATGGGGTTTCACCATGTTAGCCAGGCTGGTCTTGAACTTCTGGCCTCAGGTGATCCCCTGCCTCAGCCTCTCAAAGTGCTGGGATTATAGGCATGAGCCACCACATCCGGGCAACATTTTTTTTTTCAGTGTTAACCACACCGCCTCCCATTATCCCACTATCCCCTTAGAAAAGCTAATAACAATGGCAAAGTCAAGAAACGCAGCCTGGGGGCAAATGATGCCAAAGAGTCCTCAGAGAAGCTGGCCCATGTTGGCATTTCCCCACTCAAGGTCTCAGCCCCTGCCTCCAGTAGAAAATAGCAGAGGGGCCAGGTGCGGTGGCTCACACCTGGAATCCCAGCACTTTTGGAGGCCAAGGCGGGCAGATCACCTGAGGTCAGGAATTCAAAATCAGCCTGACCAACATGAAGAAACCCCATCTCTACTAAAAATACAAAATCAGCTGGGCGTGGTGGTGCATACTTGTAATCCCAGCTACTCAGGAGACTGAGGGAGGAGAATCACTTGAACCCGAGAGGTGGAGGTTGCAGTGAGCCAAGATCTTACCACTGTACTCCAGTCTGGACAGCAAGAGTGAAACTCTGTCTCTAAAAAGAGAAAGAAAATAGAAGAGGTGTCTACCTGGGAAGGCCTTGCCTTCCTTATTCCTCTGGCCTTAGCTGTTACCAGGGAGACATCTTGCAGACATATCTTCTGGCCTGGCCCATGTTACCCTATAAACCTAATGACATGTGTAACTCTTATTGCTGATTACAACTGCCGAGCTCCTGTTGATCATCCTGACAGGTAAGAGACGAACACACACGCAGTTGCAATCAAAGACGTGAAGAGCACCCACCCTGTGCTCCACGTGGCACTGGGTACTAAGGGAACCCACATTTTAGACAATCGCTGAGTGGAGCAAGGATTATCGGGCCACACTCATCTGCAGTTCCCAGGAAATGTCAGGAGGAACTATGAAGGGGCCACACAGGCCAGAGCTTGGGTGGTTGGACATTGAGTTTGAGACCCTCATACAAAAAAAGGGAGATTCGAATTTGTTTTGTAAGGTCAAGAGACTTGTGCTTGTCAATTTCCCCTCTTCGTATGGCTTGGTTTCCCCGTGTTGCTCTTAAACAGGGTGGTTCAGGCAGGAAAAGAATTCAGCTCTTCCTTCCTCACCTCTGTACTCTCCTTGGCCTGACCCAGCTAACTCTCGCCTATTCAAGACTCAGTAGTGTTGGTGCCGCCTCCAGGAAGCCTGCCCTGGCCCCTGAAACCTCACTTCCATGCTCAGAATAACCCCCAAGCATCACTGGACCCTGGTACTCGCTCTGCTGCATGATAATTATCTAAGTGTGGGACTGTCTCCCAGCCAGTCTGTGAGCTGACCTGAGGCGGGAACTGTGACCTATTCACTGTCATGTCTCCAGCTTAGCACAGAGTAAGTGGAATAAATATCTGGGCCAACAGACCACATGTTCTGACAGCTAGTTGAGAAGACAGGATCATCATGGTTCCAGTCTCTGTGCTGCCAACATTCATAAGCTCCTGGAAGACCTCAGAAGTCATCCAGCCCCATGCACAGGTTCCTACATCCTGAGGTCCCTGCACCAGGAAAGGTGGTGTGCCAGAACCACAAAGTCCAAAGGAACAGCTTTCTAGGAAAGCCTTGGCCACAGGCTACCCTCATTTCTGAAGGCTCTGAGCCTATATTACTGACCATTTAGAACAAACTGTTCATGACTCAACTTCATTATCTTCTACCCTGAATAGGGGTCCCAGCCTCCTCGGCTCTGCATCAGGTCATTGTTATCGCTCCCTCGTGGGCTTGCTGTGTCACCTCCACAAGCGGCAGCAAAAATCACTTGCCAGAAAAAACGTCAGAAAAGCAATTAACATGAGCCTGGGTAACAAGAAAGAAACAACACGTAAGAACAAAGGAGATGGCTCCTCCCTGCAAAGTCTGTGATTGCCTGTCCCGGAAGCCAGCTCCGGGAGACCTGGGGATTGGGCTGGAGCCATCAGCCTCTGCCCCTGGTGCTTTCTTTCAGAAGCACGAGCATCCCTTTAATCATGAGCAGGAAGCTTGACTGCTCTGGGAGCCCAAAGGGACCACCTGAAGCCAGTGATGAGAGAGGCTGCAGCTCAGGAGAAAGGCAGAGTCTCCCCACTGCCTGTGGAGAAATGCAGCGGCTCTGCAGCTGGACTTGGAGAGGCGAGAAAAAGAACAGACATTTAGGAAATGCGAGATGACCAAGTGTTTGAACCCTGAAGGTCCTGGGGAGATACAAGAGATGGAGAACAAGGAGGGAGGGAGAGACAAAGAGACACGAACACAAAAGGAAAGGTAGAAGTTGACAACTTTAAAAAGCATTTTTAAACAGAATGAGTTTTCACCATCAGTGAGAGTATGAGGGACCTCCCTGGGGGCAGGGGGGATTATGAAAGCATTCCCAGAATGTTCTAGATCTGACCCCTGGAGACCACAAAGTCAAACCACGTTTACATTCAATTCCCAAACTGTGATCATCTAAGCTCTCACCAACCTGCGGCAGCAGGTCCCACAGCCTTCTCTGAGAGGCAGCCAGGCCTCAGGGACTCAGGAGCCAGCCCCGAAGAGGAAGTCCCTCTGCTGTGGCCCCCACCTCGGGCTGCCACCATGACACCCATGAGCGCACCATCTGCAAGGCACAGTCACCCGCCACCAGGGGCTTTCCCCACCACTGCCACTCTGGCCCCTAAGGGAGACCTGCCCTGACCCCCACTCCTCAGTCCTTACTATGGGATCCATCCTTCTCCAGTGCCACACTTTTCCCATGAGTTTCCTAGAGAATTGGAGGTGGCAGAAGGAAGCTGTGTGGAGCCCAGAGCAGCCTAAAGCCCCTGATCCAACCTGCATCGTACCTCCTGCCCACCAGCTTCACAGGCCCAGGGGTCCGTCATCTCCCACCATAGAAATAGCTGGCACCTTCGCACTCTGGAGCCGGAATCTGAGGGAGATGTGGCTTCACCCTAGCCTACAGTTGGGGGATGATACTGGGTTCCTGGGTGACCCTGCAGAATCAGTGAGCTCACCTACTCCCCCAGACGCTGCTAAATGAGGGAAATAAATAATCCACAACATTTTTTAAGCCACTGTATTCTTGGATGCTTTTCTGACAACAGCTTTGCCTTGCACCCTAACAAATAGCAAGAGCAGACAATTTCCTGGCAGGAGTCACATCTGGTTTCAGCAAACAAGACAGCCAGCCCTCCAGTCTTGGGGTTCTATAAATCTTCCATGAAGATTTAGCCAACTGCAGATAGAAAATATGCCCCCCAAAAAAAACAAAAATATATATAACAATAAGAAAATACAAATTCAAAACCCAATAGAGCAGATATTTACATAGCATTTACACTGTATCAGGCATTATAAGTGGTCTGGAGATCATTGAAAGTATATGAGAGAATTGTCAGTTATATGCAAATACCACACCATTTCATATCAGGAACTTGAGCAGCTGTGGATTTTGGTATCTACAGGCAGGGAGTAAATCCTGGAATCAACCCCCTGTGGACACTGAGGGATGACAATAATGATAACACCCTCTAAGAATCAACTTAATATGAAGTGGTGGTTCTGAGCAAGTACTGAGCACTCTCTGTGAATAATAAAGTGTCGCCCGGGCGTGGTGGCTCATACCTGTAATCCCAGCACTTTGGGAGGCCAAGGTAGGTGTATCACGAGGTCAGTCAGGAGTTCAAGACCAGCCTGGCCAATACGGTGAAACCCCGTCTCTACTAAAAATACAAAAATTAGCTGGGCGCGGTGGCAGGCACTTGTAATCCCAGCTACTCAGGAGGCTGAGGCAGGAGAATCGCTTGAACCCAGGGGTGGAGGTTGCAGTGAGCCAACATCATGCCATGGCATTACAGCCTGGGCAGCAGAGTAAGCCTTTGTCTCAAAAAAAACAAAAACAGAAAAAGTCCTCAGGGCCTCTCCCCACATCACCTAGTAGAGACAAATGGGGCCTTTCTCTTTGTTCCAATGGCTTAGTCACTTCTTTCTTTCCACTTTTCGCATCCCCCTCCCCTGCCCTTCAAGGCACAACAGCAAATCCAATAAAGGACCAGCCCACATTCAACAGCTACACTAACCAGCTGAGTGACCTTGACACCCGCCTTCTCAATCAAGGGCTAGGCTAGATCTGTGGCTCTCAATCTCAGCTGTGCATTAGAATCACCAAGGGACCTTTTATTTTTATTTATTTATTTATTTATTTATTTATTTATTTATTTATTTATTTTTAAAGACGGGATTTCACCCTGTTGTCAGGCTGGTCTTGAACTCCCTACCTCAGATGATCCGCCCGCCTTGGCCTCCAGAGTGCTTGGATTACAGGCATGAGCCACCATGCCGGGCCTGGACCTTTTAAATATTGAGGTGCTGAGTCCCTCGTCAGACCAACCAAAACCAAATTTCTATGGGGTAGAGAACTTTTAACTTGGAAACTAAATTCAGTTCCCAGATTAATTTTGTCAAATGGTGCTGTGCTGGTCATAATCCAGCCCATGTAGCTTTTGCTGGACTTTGTCTTATTTATAGCCCAACACCTAGGACAGTCACAGGTATCACATATAGTAGAGGCCCACTTTTCCTTCTAGGAGGTTGCTGTCATTGTGGACAAAATTCCATGTTTCCTGCATTTGATTTCAGAATACATGAATGGAACTTTAAGGAAGAAAACAGAAAACTAAGCTCTGTCGCTTTTTACTCCCATGGGGTCTTCAAAAGACTCGTGTGGCACAGAGAACCTGCGTGGAGCCCAGAGTAGCCTAAAGCCCCTGACCCACCTACCTTGTACCTTATGCCCACCGACTTCACAGGGCCAGGGGTCAGTCATCTCTCACCATACACATAGCTGGCACTTTCATGCTCTGGAGCCTGAATCTGAGGGAGATGTGGCTTTGGAGTCACTGAGACTAGGTTTGAATTCCAGCTCTGCTCCTCCTTCACCATGTGACTTGGGCAAGTGACACACTGGCTCCCCCTGTAACCAACAGGGTCACTGGAATTACAGGTCAGTAGCATTTCCTGAAATATTGCGAATCTGCAATTTGTGCAGCCCAAAGCAGCAGCTGCAGCTAAACCTTTGAGCCCAGTTTCCTTAGCTGTAAAATGAAAGTAATAATAGTTACAACACAGCTTTCATGCAAAAATATGAACAATGTATGTAAAATAGCATAGCCCCTAGTATATACAAAATGCTCAACAAATGTTTTTTCCCACTTTTACTCCTAAAGTGTTCTATATCCCCAAACCTATGCATCTGTGTCCTCTGAATGGGAGGCATGTGAGGGACTCCTATTGAGTGGCCAGGTGAGATCTCTGCGGGACACCTGGGGATGCAAGGCAGGCTGAGATGGACATGGAATGCAGCTTGATCCTGGTAAGGTAGCTACTAAAAGCTGTGCAAGTTTGGCATTGCACAACTTTGTAGGGCTCCTTTCACATCATGTCACCATAGGTTTTTCTGGTTACTACAGCAGTTTTCTAGAAGATGTCAGTGGTCGGTCTGAAGGAAACGGTACCATTTTATTTATTTATTTATTTATTTTCTTTCTTTCTTTCTTTCTTTCTTTTTTTTTAGATGAAGTCTCGCTCTATTGCCAGGCTGGAGTACAGCTGTGCAATCTCGGCTCACCACAAACTCCGCCTCCCGGCTTTAAGTGATTCTCCTGCCTCAGCCTCCCAAGCAGCTGGGACTATGGACACACACCACCACATCCAGCTAACTTTAGTAAGGCTAGGTTGCCTTACTGGGGGAGAGCCAGAGCAAAGATCCAGGACTCCTGCTGGAGTGTAACCTCAGATCCAAACGCAGGCTCTGTGGACATTCCTCCTCCCTTGTCGCTCCCTTCTCCTTCCAGCCACCTCCGCAGCTTCCCTTGAACTGGCGTGTGAAGGCATCTGCTTATTGCAAATTAAAGAACCCGGCTGGGCACGGTGGCTCACACCTGTAATCCCAGAACTTTGGGAGGCCAAGGCGGACAGATCGCTTGAGTTCAGGAGCTGAAGACCAGCCTGGGCAACATGGCAAAACTCCACCTCTACAAAAAAAAAATACAAAACAATGAGCTGGGTGTGGTGGTACATGCCTGTAGTCCCAGCTATTTTGGAGGGCTGAGGTGGGAGAATCACTGGAGCCCAGGAGGTCAAGGCTGCAATAATCCCAGATCACCACTGCACTCCAGCCTGGGTGGCAAAGTGAGATCTTGTCTCAAAAAAAAAAAAATTCAATTCGACCATTAGCAAGTAGAGATGGACAGAAAAAAATCACCAAAAAAAAGCCAATCAATAATGAAACCACCTAAAAGAAGAACAATTATTCTAGAGTTTCCAGGAATAATACTAATTAACATGTGTATAACCATTTGCAAATGTTGGCTTAGGATAATCATGAGAAACATAAAAATTGATCTGAGTTCTGTCTCACCAGTCACCATTGCAGAATCAGTTCATTTTAGCAGAAGGCCAGATGGAGGACTTTGCAATCTACAGCTCACCCTGTCACATCTCAGTGGATCTTCTTGAGATTTAAAAAAAAAAAAAAAAATCTTAAGCCAGGGCGAAGGGAGGAAAGCATCTTGAAATAGACCATGTGGCCACTAGAGGGAGATGCTTCCTCGTGAACCATTTCACGGCCCGCTACTACCAGGGAGGGTTCTCAGCTGAGACCGGAGAGGGTGAAGGGACCTGTTCCTCTTCCTTCTCTTTTAGAGACAAGATGAGGCTGCATCCTCTCTGGAACCGAATGCGCCCTCCTCCGCCTTGGTGAAGAGAAGGCCATGTTCTACAAAGTTCATGCATAACCCAGCGTTCCAGCGGACGAAGGCAACAGGCATGGCCATCGCCTGGAGCGGCCGGCTGAAAGAGGGAGCCGGAAGAAGAAATGTCTAAAGCTGCCCTCAAACAGCTGAGAGGATACGGGGAAGGGCCACATTTGCTAAGCGCGGCTTCAAACGGCGGAACTAGGGCGCATGGCTGAGAGCTACAAGGAGAAACTACTCAGCACAAGAAGGGCTCCTTGGAAACACAGCGGACCATTTGTGGAGTGGATCCAGCTGATACCATCTTTAGGGGTGGCATAGATGGGCGCCCATACTGTGTGGGCAGTTGGTCTCACCGCCTTTAAGACCCCTTCCATCTCTGAGAACCTGCAGGAAGGAGAGAGGTGGCCTTGAGACCCCCACTGACCCACCCACCCCCACCTCCACGCCGTGTGCTTCTTTGCCAGCCATCCTACCATGTGCCACCAGAGGGCGCCGCTGCTCTGGAAGACGCCTTACCAGGTTTCAGAACCAATCCCTGGGAGCCAAGTACCCACCCTCAACCAAAAGACCACCTGTTAGGTCGGGATAGCACAATGAATCTGGCGTGGTTGCACCCCCGCTATTCGAAACACATTGCAATGCTATGTAAAATACAAAAAGAGAAAACCAAAAGATACACAGTTCCTGCCCAGTGCCGTGGCTCACACCTGTAATCCCAGTGCTTTGGGAAGCCAAGGTGGGAGAATTGCTTGGGGCCAGGAGTTTGAGATCAGCCTGGGCAACATAGCAAAACCCCGTCTAAAAAATAAAAATTTAAAATTTAAAAAAAGCCAGGTGTGGTCGCAAGGTGTAGTGCTAGCTATTTGGGAGGCTGAGGAGGGAGGATCACTTGAGCCCAAGAGTTCAAGGTTACAGTAAGCTATGATTATGTCAATGCACTCCAGCCTTGGGACAGAATGAGAACTTGTCTCTAAATTATAAATATATTTTAGATTTGTTTATATTTATATATATAGTTGAGCTGAAAAAAATCTGTATAAATATCTCCTTGAATCAGAAAAAGAAGATAAATCCCAAAACAGTGAGCAGTGCTGCAGCTCCAGGACAGCAGCCCATTGCTACCTGGGGTTATAAATTCCTGGGCAGCCATGGGCCTGGGGAGGGGAAGGACAAAGCCTCCCTTCCAGGTACTAAGCCAAGCCATCCACTGCACTGTCTTCAGTATCTCCTATCACGAGTCACCTTCATGAGGCCTGTCTCCAGACCTGGGGTTCAGAGGGACAGGAGGAAGCAACTGCAGAACCTCTAGACAGGTAGAGTTAAACAATCAGAAGAGAAAGAAGAAAAAATCCCAAAGTCTCCCATTCCACATGAGCCTGCAAATCCAAAATTACAAAACATGGGAAGAACCTAATGCTAAGTGTAGTAGCCAGCTGCATCAACACTGTGAACATGAATCAATCCAGACAAAATTAGTTTTAGGAAGCAGCATGACATACATGCTGCGTACATTGAGGATGAAGCATAATGTCCGTCATGGACACAGGGCAAATGTCTAAACAGCACATGCCGCTGGCCTGCTGGAGAGCACCCACTGGGGGCCACTCACAGAGAGGACCAGGAAGAAGTGTGCAGGTCTCCATGACCCTTTCCTCCTAGGTTACCACTGTACTGCCTGGGAGGGGAAAAGAAGCAAAAGTTGCTTCCTGGGAGTCAGGAACGGACATTCTACTGGTGACGCCAGTGGTTTGGGACCTAACCGGGACCAAAGCAGCCCCTCTCTTGAGCCCTGTGTCCTCAAAGAGAGACTAGTAGATTGAAAAAGTACTGGTTCAAGAAATGTGAAACCTGCTATTAACTGATTTCTTACTTTAGACAAGTCACTTTCCTTCTCAAGTCACTCCCTTTCCCCAACAGAAAAATGATGTCAAACAGATCATCCCTAAGATAAGATTATCTTTGATAACCCAGATAAGGTTATTATGCTAAAAGAAATGAAGCAGTAATTCATTTCTTTAATTCTTTCATTTTTAATACAAGCCTAACACCATTTCTTTTCTAAGTACAGTATTTAATTTCTGGTTGTAATATTAATCTATGTTCATTGGTAAAAGGGAAAAACTCAAAGAAGGAAATAAAAATGACTGTAATTTCACCAATTAGAGACAACATTGCTAACCTTTGCTGTAATTTCCAGTGGTCTTTCTTTTCCTGTGCTAATATAAATATGAGGGTTTTTTACAGAAAGTGGATAATAATATTCACTGCTAACTGAACACCTGCTACCTGTCAGAGACAGGACCAAGTGCTATACAAACATCTCACCAATCTTTATAGCAATCTTCAGGCGAGACAACAATGTCTCCAATTTACTGAAAAGAAAACTTCTGTGCAGCAAAAAGTCAAGCAACCTGCCTGAAACCCCATAGCCTGTGAGGAACAGACTAGAATTCCTACCATACCAGCTTCCTGAACTGTCTACCTTGTCTTATGACTTTCTTTTTTACTTATTTTTAACATGTTCCCATTTTTCAGTTAGTTTTCTAAGATATTATTATGTTAGAAATAATATATCTAATATATTATGGTTCAAGGTATTAATCACATAATCCCTTACTGGTTAGCATTAAAGATGTTTTCAGTTCTTGCTATCATAGAAAATGCTGTGATTATCTTCCTTCCATATAATTCTTTCCACTCAGCAGTAATCATCCTTAAGATAAAAATATTGAACTTCATGATCAAAGAGTATGCACTTGCTTAAGGCTATGGGCAAATAGTGTCAAATTGCCCTCCAAAAACTCACATAATTAGTCTCCCTTTAACAATTTATGAAAGTTCCATTTTCCTGCAATCTCATTAATGTTGGAAATCATCTCATTTTTATTCATCTTGCTAATGTTATAGGTGAAATTTCTTGATTGTTAATGAAGTTAAACTTTGTTCTAAAGTCATCAACCACTTCATGATTCATTTTAATAAGCACCTATATAAATCCTTGGAAGACAGGAGGAAAATGAAGAAATGGGATCAAAAGGAGAGAATATCAATTCATTCATTTAACAAAAACCGAATACCCAACATCTGCAGAACATGTTACAGGCTCTGCAGGCATTCAAATGAGTAAGTGCAAGCAATTATTGAGCACCTGCTGTATGCTCTAAGATACCAGACATGCTAAGTGTCATAGGAGAGACAAAAGAAGGTATATTTATCCTCCAAGAACCTAAAATCTAGCTAGGGAAGGGAAAAACCAACACGAGAAGGTGTTTTGAGCTTAATTCCTCTTTATTTGTTCTTTCATGGACTGGCCCTTTGCCTCCTTTTATGGCTTGCTTGGTCAACCTCAAACCATTGTTGCTTGTTCACATAACCTCTCTTCCTGGATCACATGGGAGTTATAACCCAGGAGTTATTCAAGAGCAGGTTGTTCAATTTCCATGTAGTTGTGTGGTTTTGAATGAGTTTCTTAATCTTGAATTCCAATTTGTGCTGTGGTCTGAGAGATTGTTTGTTTATGATTTCAGTTCTTTTGCATTTGCTGAGGAGTGTTTTACTTCCAGTTACACAATCCATTTTAAAGTGCCATGTGGCACTGAGATGAATGTACATTCTGTTGTTTTGGGTGGAAACTTCTGTAGATATTTATCAGCCCACTTGATTTAGAGCTAAGTTCAAGTTCTGAATGAATATTTTCTGTTAATTTTCTGTCTCAATGATCTGTCTAATATTGACAGTAAGGTGTTAAAATCCTCTACTATGAAGCAACTACATCAACAAGTTTCAAACTAACCAGTTAGCCTTACTATTATTGTGTGAGAGTCTAAGGCTTTCTGTAGGTCTCTAAAAACTTGTTTTATGAATCTGGATACTCCTATATTGAGTGTGTATATATTTAGAATAGTTAGCTCTCCTTGTTGAATGAACCCCTTTGCCATTATGTAATGCCCTTCTCTGTCTTTTTTGCTCTTTGTTGGTTTAAAGACTGTTTTGTCAGAAACTAAGATTGCAACCCCTGCTTTTTTTTCTGCTTTCCATTTGCTTAGTAAATTTTCCTCCACCCCTTTATTTTGAGCCTATGTGCGTCTTTGCATGTGAGATGGGTCTCTTGAATACAGCACATCAATGGGCCTTGACTCTTTATCCAGTTTGCCATTCTGTGTCTTTTAATTGGGGCATTTAGCCCATATACATTTAAGGTTAATATTGTTCTATACGAATCTAATGCTGGCATCATGATACTAGCTGGTTATTTTGTAGACTTGTTGATGTAGTTACTTCATAGTGTCATTGGTCTTTGTACTTTGGTGTGTTTTTGCAGAAGCTGTTAACAGTGTTTCCTTTCCATATTTAGTGCTTCCTTCAGGAGTGTTGCAAGGTAGGCCTGATAGTAACAAGTTCCCTCAGCATTTGCTCGTCTGAAAAGAATTTTTTTTCTTCTTCACTTATGAAGTTTAATTTGGCTAGATATGAAATTCTGGGTTGGAAATTATTTTCGTTAAGAATGATGAATAATTTGCTTATAGCCATTAGTGGAAAAAAGAAAAGAAAAGAATGATAAATATTGGCCTTCAATTTCTTCTGGCTTGTAGAGTTTCCACTGAGAGGCCTGCTATTAGTCTGATGGGTTTCCCTTTGTAGGTGACCTGCCCTTTCACTCTGGCAGCCCTTAACATTTTTTCCTTCATTTTGACCTTGAAGAATCTGATGATTTTGTGTCTTTGGCTTGATCTTCTCATGAAGTGTTCCATTCTCCAACTTGGTTCCATTCTCCTCATCTCTTTCAGGTACTCCAATCAGTCATAGGTTCAGTCTTTTTATATAATCCCATAGTTCTGAGAGGTTTTGTTCATTCCTTTTCATTCTTTTTTCTCTAATCTTGTCTGCCTGTCTTATATCAGCAAGATAGTCTTCAAGCTCTGAAATTCTTTCCTCTGCTTGGTCTATTCAATTACTGATACTTGTAGTTGCATTGTGAAGTTCTCATGTTGTGTTTTTCAGCTCCATCAGGTCATTTATGTTCCCCTCTAAACTGGTATTCTGGTTATGAGCTCCTATAATGTTTTATCATAGTTCTTAGCCTCTTTGCATTGGGTTAGAACATGCTCCTTTAGCTCAGCAAAGTTCATTATAACCCACCTTCTGAAGCCAACTTCTGTCAATTCATTCTTCTCAGCCTCTGCCCAGTTCTGTACCCTTGCTGGAGAGGTGTTGTGATCATTTGGAGGAGAAAAGGCCCTCTGGCTTTTTGAGTTTCCAGCATTTTTTCACTGATTCTTTCTCATCTTCATGAGTTTGTCTAACTTAGCTCTTTGAGGCTGCTGATCTTTGAACGGATTTTTTGTGGGGACTTTTTAGTCGATGCTGGTGTTGTTGCTTTCTGTTTGTTTTCCTTTTAACAGTCATGCCCCTCTTCTGTAGGGCTGCTATAGTTTGCTGGGGGTCCACTCTGGATACTGCTCACCAGGGTCCCTCCCGTTGTCACCTGAGGAGGCTGCAAAACGGCAACGATGGCTGCCTGCTCCTTTCTCTGGGATCTCTGTCCCTGAAGGGCAACGACCTGATGCTGGTGGGAACGCTCCTTTACAAGGTGTCTGGCGACCCCTGCTGGCGAGTCAGCGTCCAGCCTAAAGAGGCAGTCTGCCCACGACTGCCACAACCTGTGTCTGTGCTGTGGGGAATTCTCCTGGGTCAAAACCATCTAGTTGGCCGGGCGCGGTGGCTCACGCCTGTAATCCCAGCACTTTGGGAGGCCAAGGCGGGTGGATCACGAGGTCAAGAGATCGAGACCATCCTGGCGAACATGGTGAAACCCGGTCTCCACTAAAAAAATACAAAAATTAGCTGGGCATGGGGGCGCGCGCCTGTAGTCTCAGCTACTCAGGAGACTGAGGCAGGAGAATTGCTTGAACCCGGGAGGCGGAGGTTGCAGTGAGCCGAAATCGCGCCACTGCACTCCAGCCAGGCGCCTGGCGACGGAGTGAGACTCTGTCTCAAAAAAAAAAAAAACAAAAACAAAAAAAAACATCTAGTTTCCCCGGCACCGGCAGGGGAAAAATGGCAGACTTGAGCTGCAGTGCCGGCCACTGCCCCTCCTCTGGGGAGCTCAGTCCTCTTCGGTAGCAGCCAGCTGCAGTGATAATGGCTGCCCCCACTCCCCTGGAAACTCGGTCGTCTTAGGCAGTCTCCAGCCAAGTGGCCGCTGAGAATCTGCACAGCTCTGTGCTTGGGACCCAAGGCCCTGGTGGTGTGGCTCACAAGTGGGATCTCCTAATCCGTGGGCTGCGCGGATCTGTGGGAAAAGTGCATTTTCCCAGCAAGGTGGCATGATCACTATCCACTGCTTGAGTTAAGTTAAGCAGTGGCTTTGGGTGGGAGCTCCCCTTTCCCTGTGTGGCTCCCAGGTAGGCTGCCGCACCGCCCTGCTTTTCTTTGCTCTTCGTGGGTCACACCAACTGCTTAGTCAGTCCCAGTGAGAGAACCGGATACTTTGGTTGCTGGTGCAGGATTCACTTGCCATTTTGGTTCTTCCCAGTGGGAATCTCTGACCACAGATGTTTCTAGTTGGCCATTTTGGCCCCTCTCCCAGCACTAATATTTTTATATGAAGAAAATAGTATCTTTGTGGTTTTAAAGGCAACTGTGAAATAAAATTGTTTCACCTGCTGGTGAAAAAAATACATAAAAATAAAATTCTGTTGCCTACAGATAGAATTCAAAATGCTTGGCATGACCTATAAGATCTAGCATGATTTGGCCCCTATTCACTAGCCAGCAACAGCATCTGTCACTCTTTTTCTTGAACATTATCTTGTAATTGCTCCCTGCTCACATCACACTATTTTGTAACTCCACACTTCTCTCTCCCAGGAACACCCACCCCAGCCTACCCCCATCCTTCAAAACAGCTCATCCAGGATGGGGGCAGTGACTCACACCTGTAATCTCCGTGCTTTGGGAGGCTGAGGCGGGAGGATTGCTTGAGGCCAGAAGTCTAAGATAAGTTAAGCAGTGAGTTATGATCACGCCACTGCACTCCAGTCTTAGTAACAGAGCAAGACTCTGTCTCAAAAAAAGAAAGATAAAAAAGAACAGCTCATCTACCATTTACTCCAAAAAGCATTCTTTCCCTTCCTTTGTACTCCTAAGGCTTACTTCTATCTTAGCATTTACCCATTATTTTAAAATAATCTGTTTATGAACCTGCCTCTCAACACTAACCAAAAGCTATTCAGAAGGAGAGATCAGCCAGGCATGGTGGCTCATTCTGTAATTCTTTTGAAAGGCCCAGATAGGAAGGTTACTTGAGGTCAAGAGTTCAAGATCTGCCTGGGCAAAATAGCAAGACTCCATCTCTACAAAAAAATTAAAATTTTTTAAATGAGAAATCATAACTGGTCTTTATGCCCCTGCCCTAAAGCTTGGCGCAGTGCCTGGCACATATTGGGCCCTCAAAATAAATATTGATTAATTTTCACAATGGGGCTACAAGACAGACATTACAAATGAAATGATGCTTGAGGAAGGGAGGGATATGAGGTGGACAAGATTCTGGAGGGTGGAAGAGTACAGTCATGAGGGTTTGGCACTGTAGCTTCTAAGCAGAGCCCTGATACACTAAGCTGCTTGGCAATGTCAGGCCAGGCAGTTTGGTCTGACTGCAAGTTTAGTTGCGCAGGCATATCTGCCAGCTAAATCTAAATGCTGAGCCTGAGGCCAGTGTCCCCTGTCCCCACAAATAGCCACAACTCTGCTGCGCAACCACATTCAAAGTCCTACACTAACTCAGCCTCTGCTTGCTGAGCACAAGCCTCCAGGAAGTTCCTAAGGTAGATCAAGACAGGGAATATCCATGAAATATCCAAATTATATTAGAAGGCCAGGCATGGTGGTTCACACCTGTGATGCTAGCATTTTGGGAGGCTGAGGCAGGCAGATCACTGGAGACTAGGAGTTTAAGACCAACCTGGGCAACATGACAAAACCCTGTCTCAACAACAACAAAAAAAAGTAGCCAGGCATGGTGATGTGCACCAGTAGTTCTGATTACTCAGGGGGCTGAGGCAGGCGGATCAGTTGAGCCCGGGAGGTTGAGGTTGCAGTGAGCCATGATGGCACCACTGCACTCTAGGCTGGGTGACAGGAGACCCTCAAAACAAACAAACAAAGCATATTAGAAGATAAATCAATATGGACCTGTGTGGACAAGAGCTTCTGTGAGCCTCAGCCTCTCCTGGGAGGTGCCTCTTCTCCCACCCACCTTCCAGTGGCCTTCCCCTACAAACCCTAAACACAGAAGGTCCCACATGAAAGGGACCAAGAGGCATATTCATGAGACAAGCCAAGGAAAGCTCAGGCCAAGGAGTGCACAGAATGAAGACAATATTCTCAGACGATAGCAAAACAGGAGGACTGCTCGACACAGCTAAATGCATGCATCGGAGCATGACCCTCCCCTGCACATCCTCTCTGGAGCTCCTTAGGCTAGAATATAATTTCCTCTGGATGAGGAAGACACAGGACACGGGGTGAAAATAATTCCAGCAAAAGAAAGCTAAATACACCATCTTGTGTTTACAAAACACAGGAAAGGTAACGAGGGTATAGAGAACCAAGGATAAAGGTAGGATGCCCTTTTCTGGTAAACTTCATGCCAAACAAAGGTGAAGAGCAAGAATTAGCTCAAAATTAGCTCGTTAGCAGAGAACTCAGGGCAGGAATACCCTGCCCTCTGTTCTGTCCTCACTGAATCTCTGGGATGAAGCCAACTTGTCACCTCCAGAAGTGGTTCTAGGAACAGGAGAGTTCATCCCCTGCTTGGGGAAAAGCACCAGAATAACAGACTTCTAGGTCTTCAGCTCTAATCATATTTTTACGCACAAGTGGAGACATTCAGATACATGGGCCCCACCCTGTTTCTGCTCTGCAGACTGAGATAAGAGCCTCATATTAACAAAGTTTCACAAGAAACTGGAATTTGTTGCCCTTCTTTTCCACCTCCCCTCAGCCAGTTGCACCATTCCTTGGATGCAGTGGAGGCTGGTAACCAGCTGGACAGCGCACATCCCGGAGCCGGAGGGGAGCACACACAACCCTGACTCACCTGCCATTGCTCAAGGAGGGAGAGAAACCTGTGTAACCTGGAAATCCCCTCTGGGGGAGATGTGGCCAGCTCCCAGACACCACCTCTGAGGAATCTCTCCACTCAGAATAACAAGAAGGAAAACAAGCAGTTATTCAGTGCTCTCTCTATTCCAGCCATCGTGCTCCATAGGTATTATGTTGTTAAAAGCTCCCAATAGCTTTATGGGGTGGACATTGTCATTATCCTCATTGTGTGGATAAGGAAATAGGGCAGTCGCATAAATTGGTCAGAGGTCACATGGGTAGCAAATGGAGAAACTGGGACACAAACACGGATCTTTCTTACCAGCTTCAGAGATCCTGCTCTCCTCCACTCAGGCAGACTTCTTCCCTGCAGCATGGATCACCCTCCTTGTATGGATCATGACATTTTCCTTTTGATGGCTACTCACATTTTCTGAACTCCACTGGAGTGTGAGCTTCCTGAGGTTAGAAGTTGTTTTTGTGGGCCAGGCGCGTTGGCTCATGTGTGGGGGAGACCCCATAAGTGCCGAGGCAGGAGTCAGAAGCCTCAGCCTATTCCCATATAAACAATGAAGAAGAAAATAACTAGAGATATAACCATAGTAGTTATTCATAAGTGATCTTAGTTATTCTTATGTGATTTTAGTTATTCATAGGTGATCTTAGTTCTTTTACTAATGCCTCTCAGGTCCTGAAGTGTGAACCTGGGGTGACATTGTGAAAGAAATGACCCTAAGGCAAGAAGCTTTAAGCCCTCTGTCACGCCCATGTAAGGGCTGTGGGGG
>CAUYQU010082733.1:0-66569 GCA_963574635.1 Cheracebus regulus | reverse complement strand
CTTTGCTGAAGTTGCTTATCAGTTTCAGGAGATTTTGGGCTGAGATGATGGGGTCTTCTAAATGTACAATCATGTTGTCTGCAAATAGAGACAATTTGACTTCCTCCTTTCCTAATTGAATACCCTTTATTTCTTTTTCTTGCCTGATTGTTCTGGCTAGAACTTCCAATAGTATATTGAATAAGAGTGTTGAGAGAGGGCATCCTTGTCTAGTGCCAGATTTCAAAGGTAATGCTTCCAGTTTTTGCCCATTCAGTATGATATTGGCAGTGGGTCTGTTGTAAATAGCTTTTATTATTTTGAGATAAGTTCTGTCAATACCTAGTTTATTGAGAGTTTTTATCATAAAGGGCTGTTGAATTTTGTCAAAGGCCTTCTCTGCATCTATTGAGATAATCATGTGGTTTTTGTCTTTGGTTCTGTTTATGTGGTGAATTACGTTTATAGATTTGTGTATGTTGAACCAGCCTTGCGTCCCTGGGATGAAGCCTACTTGATTATGATGGATAAGCTGGAAAACTTCTAATTAAATTTATATTTAGTAAGAAAGAATATTTTAATTTTAGTTACTAATTATTACTTCATGCATATTTTCTATATTTTTTGAGACAGAAAAAATGTTTGCTTGTAATCATGACACCAAAGTCATTAATATTAAAAAATTAACAAACTCTGGGGGAAATGTGGCTGAGAAGTGTCCTGTAGTGATTGGTCTGATTTTCTAAAGTCATTTCTAGTTAAAATTAAAATTAAATATTAACAGTTGAGCCAGTTTCATAAAAATTACGGAATAGTAATAACCAATGAGCATAAGTAAAATGTTCAAAGGCATGGGCATTATGTTATATGAAGCATAAATGAAGTCATGGAAATTGTCTATGGATTATGTATACATGGTGCCTATGTATTGAAATTTTAATCGTGGACATTACAATGATCAGTGGCTTATTTTGTAGCTCAAGCATTATGGCAATAAATACTACCACAGGCAATTCACAATTACAGTATTAATCTACATGACCAAAGTTGTGTTTCTATGTAGACAATCAGGGACTTGATAGAAAGAAGCACAAACTGCCAACTTTTAGTTTTTATGGTCTCTCTGCCTTTATAATGACCTTTTACTTTACTGTTCTAAACTCCCACAAGCTTCATTTGAGCTAATTGTTGTTTATACTTCTTTTTCTGGTTGTTCTTTTCCAACACCTTTAGAAGGAAAAATGGTCATAACTAGGGTACATCAGAAAATATAAGGCATTGACACTGATAGCTTTCTAATGAGCATGTACTATTTTGTGAGAGACATAAATGAAGATAATATGTTGTCAGTATATTTTATTTCCTGTATTATAAATTCCAAATATTATAAGTGGTCATACTTAGCTTCTTGTGAACTTTTACTGGATGTATATTATAAAGCAAGTTTAAAGTTAAACACATATCATCACTTAATCTGGAGATTTTGTGTACTAAAATATTTACTGAATTATGATGACTAAAACTGTAGGCACTAAATTACAGATGCAATCAACAGTGTTGCCTAGACTTAATAATTGCTCAGTGAAATCTAGGCACTAAAGAAAATGTCAACTCATTCAATTCCCTCCTAATGTTCTAGAACATTTTTATTTAAAACCATAGCAAAAGTAACTGCAGAAGAAAAAATTGGAATTTTAGGTGTGAATATTGCAATAATCAATGGATGCAACAGAGCTTTGGAGAATTATTACAGTAAAATCAAATACTTCAGAATTGAAGTATTTTGTCCCAAATTGTGCCAGTTGTGAAGACTTCTGAGTTGCCTTTTGATTCAAAAGATTAGGAATGTTTGAATCATGTAATGATCAGTAAAGCAGAGAACCACTTTGTGAATATTCTGTGACTCTTCATTAATTGAAATAATAATAGCTACAATTGAAGACTTTCATTTTGTCAGACACTTCTCTAAATTCTTCCAAAAATAATTTTGTTGTAAAGCATAAATAATTCTACTCACTTAAACAGGGTCATACAACTTGTAGGAAAGTTGATATTTAAATCTAGGCAATCTGACACTAGCATTCATGTGTCCAGCCACTCAGTGATTCCTTGAAACAAAATGAAGTATTATTTAACTGCTGAATTATTGTGATGAGTAATATATATAGTTTTATTTCTTTATATGGAGAAAGGGAAACACCGTGACACAGTGTTTACCACATAGCAAAATATGGAACACTTGTCAGTCAAATGCTCATTTCATATGTATATATTACTGTATTATACATAAATATTAAGCATGATTTTCCAATTTGTTTTCTATTAGAATTAAATTTATTTCCAGGTCCTTTGTGTTCTGTAAGCTCCTCTCTTGCTCACACACACACCCAATTTAATTGCACTATTCTTATTATTGACACTTATAGTCAATAGCAGGAATTGCTCTAATTGAGTGAAAGGTGATGAAATATTTAGGATATCACTGTATTTTTAAAGCTGGTACTTTATAGGTTAAGCAAAGGCAAAATTGACATACTTAGTATTCTTTACAATTGTATATTTTACTTTAGTGATAATTTTATGTCAACTACATATATATTTGAGAAAGAACAGACTAATATATAGGCAAAATAGGTCACTAATAAAATGTTAAATTTGATAGAATGTTCCAAAGTCTCTCTCATGTGGCCAATAATCCTCTCAATCAGCATTTATTAATATGCACTAAATGCCAGGTACAATCCCAGAAAGTGGAGATTCAAAAATTAATAACTAAGTAGTAGTAAAATAACAAAATACTATGGAACATATTGAAGGGAGTAATTAGAATGGTGCAAAGTCTGAAACTTTTATTGAAGTGGCAGAATTTAATCTGGGCCACAAAGAAGGGATAGGCATTTGCTAGCTGGAAAAGCAAAGGAAAAATAAATGTAGAAAGATAGGACAGTATAAACCAGCCACAGAGGTAAGAAAGTCAGGCTCATGGGCGGGGATCCTAGGATAAACAGTAAGATTCAGAAAGTCTGTCTCAGAAATAGCAAAGCAGTGAGAAAAGCGATTTGCAAGGGAGTCTAGATAGTAAAAAACTGACTTGTCAATTAATCTTTAAACAATACAGTAGTATTTAAAGGACAGCAAACACAACATCTTCAGTACTGCTGGGTCTACAGCTTGTCAGTTCGTTAGAAGAACCTGATTTTCTCACAGGATTATTATATTGTCCAAGTTCACCATCTCTCTCTCGATATTAACAATTGAAAAGTCAGAGGAAAATGTATTTTTTGAGGGAATCAGCAAATTATGAGAAATGTCAAGTGTCATTTATTAAGACAAAGGGACCCTCATTTTTGTTTTTGTTGTAGTTATTATTCATTTCAGGGAACAAAGTGCCACTTTTTCTAACCGTGAGATGTGATTTATATACCCATCCTTAGCGACAGCAGAGCAAGATGTCAGTTTTGTTTCAGCAGAAACACTTGTCATTGTTGTATTAATAAAATGAACAACCAATGATTGGACTGGAGAGGTATGTTGATATCAGATTATGAAAAGCCTACATGTCAGATTTCCAGTCTCTGGATATCTTGCAATTTTCTATTATTAGAATCATTATCCACTGACACTTTACCTTTATGCTGCCATCAGGTTTCTGCCCTCGCCCCCTTATGTTAGCAGATTATAATGAACTGGTTTCTAGTTTAGTGAAACAACATTGGAGCCTGAAGATAACGTATATGAAAATGAGTGTGACTCCAATGAACCCTGAACTGTGCCTTACAGGATGGTTTCAGGTTAAGAACAATCCAAAGTAATAACCTTCTGGAGTCCACCAGGGAAAATAACAAATTGGAATGATGAGGTCTCATTTATATTTCAGTTTGTTGAGAATGTGTTTGCCATGAAACTAATGTTTAATTTACACATGGCTTCTTCATTAAAGTGGCCTTTTAAAACTATATAGTCTTTTTCACTTCTCAAATCATACTTGTGGATAAAGGTTAAGAGAGCCTAATAGATGAGAGTAAATGTGTTCTATTTATTGCAGAGAAAAAAAGTTTCACAAACAGGTAATTTTTTGTTCCTCTGAAGTGTTTTACTAATATAATGTTCTTAATTCTCTCCACCTGCGAGCCTCAGGCCAGCTTTTCTTGTAGATTACTTCCTGATCCGCAGGAAACAAATGCAAGTTCTGGGCTAAAGCAGGCCTCCGCTCACTTAGTAAGGTCTTTCTCTGTTAATGGTAACTTTTTGTTTTTTTCCTGCTGCTTTTCCTCACTCCTTTATTCCTAGCAGATTCTCAGTTTTCTCTCTGCCTGGATACTTGGCAGGGCAGTTTTCTCTACTCATAGGATTTTTAAACACATCCTTCTTATGTATTTGCCTGACCTGCCTAACGTGAACCTTCTTCTATGTATTTTGTTAGCAGCTTCTCTACTTAAGAGCAACCTGTTTCCTACCCTGATTCCTATACCTCATCCATTAAAATATGTTTTTCTCTTCTAAACTGTGCTTCTGACCTCTTCCCACCCATGCCTGTGACTGTTACAAAGCCAGGTTCTATTATAGGTTCTTTGACCTGATTAAGTGACAAACAAAACAATATCATACAGGAGTTAACATAAATGTTTATCATGAATATTGTTTAAGAGAAGGAGAAAAGAACAAACCACTTGGGATAAGAATGGCAAATAGCAATGCTATTATAGCTCTGTGGATTTACTTACATTATTTTGCTACTTTTGCTATTTTGTCTTTTCATGTCTCTTATTAAGCTTGCAACCTGCCAAGATGCATGTTCTCGCTTCTTTGCAGGCCTGGATTCCCAACGGGATCTAGTGGCATATTTGCCAACTCTGCGGAAAGGCAATCATTAGGCAATTCCCATCTCCCTTTCATTAGAAACTCTCCTGTTATTTTGTCATGAGCTTTCCTGCCTCTGAAGAAATGCCCTCAAATCTCTCTTTACCATGTGTTCAGTGGCCCCTTTAACTGATCTCTACATGACTGATTCCAAGTGAACTATAGACATTAAGGAAGAAAATACTGCCAGTGTATCAAGGAGAATAATTCTTCCCATAATCAACAAAGACCCACTTGAGTATAATGTTCTTGCCTTGAATCTACCACTCTCACTACAAAGGAAAGTGGTTTAAATTCCCGATTAACTGATTTCACAATTACCTGTATTCTCTCTAAAGAGGCTAAATATCTTTGTTTTCTTTTTCTCAATTTCATGCATTAAGAAAAAATTCAATGCAACATGACCCCTTTTAAGCATCGTTTTTCTTTGTGGTTTCTGCAAAGGTCTTCAGGTTATTCACACTTTAGTTTCACATTAATTAAACTGGTCCTAAATAAATCAGACAAAGTCTATACCACATATAGTTAACTGAAAAGAGGATTTCATTAGTATTCAATATTTAGTCCCTGTTAAATGGTGGAACATAAACAAGGTAACAGATAGTGATATCTAGCAGGAAACCAACCTTTGAAACCACTCACTGCTCAATCAAGATCCATCTCCTTCCTGTGGAGGCAGACAATTCACCAACTCTCCTACTGTGGCTAAGAATGAAGCCTCTAGAATCAGACTCTGGGTTTGACTCTTCCTCCTACTCTGTGACCCTGTGAAAAGTACTTAATTTCTCTTGGCCTCAGTTTCCTCCTCTTTACAATGAGCTGCTAGTATGACTGTGTGAAATAGATGAAGTAGAGTAGGGATCTCCAATCATTCTTGGGCCACAGACCTATAATGGTCCCTGGCCTGTGAGAAACCAGGCCCCACAGCAGGAGGTGAGCCGAGGGCCAGGAGCATTACTGCCTGAGCTCTACCTCCTGTCAGATCAGTGGCACCAACAGATTCTCATAAGAGCACAAACCCTACTGTGAGCCATACATGTGAGGGATCTTGGTTGTGTGCTCCTTATGAGAATGTAAGTAATGGTTTTTGCTTTCCATTCCTGCCCTCATCCCCATCCGTGGAAAGATTACCTTCCACAGAACCAGTCCCTGGTACCAAAATGTTGGAGATCACTTAAGTAGAGCACTTAGGAGAAGGCATACCATGTGCAAAGTGGTTGATGAATGCTAGTTAGTAGTAAACTTCTTTTTGTCCAAGGTGCTAGTAGAAGTCAGGTATATATAGTTATTCTCATAAAAACTGGATTCTTAGTCTTATTATGCTGTTATAACTGAATGTCCCCCCCACCACCTGACCCCCAAAAATTTGCCTTCTGTTACAGGTTGAATTGTGCCCCTCCAAAATTCATACATTGAAGCCCTAATCTTTACAGAATGTACTTCAGATTGTGACCTTATTTGGAAACAAAGTCTTTACACAGGCCCCCAAGTTAAAATGAGGTCATTAGGGCAGGTCCTAATCCAAAATGACTGGTGTTACAAAAAAGAATTCTGAAGACAGACACAAATACAGGGAGAACTGCATGTGGACATCAAGCAGAGATCAGGGTGATGCAACTACAGGCCACAGAACATCAAAGTTGCCAGCAAGCCACCAAAAGCTAGAGAGAGGCCAACAGGTGCCTTCCTCAGAAGCCAACACTGTCAAGACCCTGTCAACTTCAGACAGGAGTTTGATCTGAGATTTCTAGCCCTCAGAACTGTGAGATGATACATTTCTGTTGCTAAAGCCACCAGTTTGTGATATTTTGTTATGGCAGCCCTAGCAAACCAATACATCCCATTGTCCCATTTCCCTTAGTGTTCAGTTTGTTTTGGATCTGCCCCAGCTACCCTGAGACAGCAGCTGCCCAGTTTTATGTTTTTATATTGGTAGTAGGAGAGCAATGCTAGGGTTGAAACATGGAGAGTTCAGTCTGAATTGTAGTATGCAGGTTTTCCCCCCAAGTAACACCATATATTATGGACCACATACAGGCTCCAGCTAAGTGCATAGATTAAGTTTGAGATCAATAATGTTGAAAATTCGATTTATGCCAGATGGTTTCCATGGCTGTTAATGATGCCTCATTTTATACTCATTGAAATTAATTTGTTTGGCTCAAATTTGTAAATTATTGGATTCAAGTAATATAAGAAGCTATACAATAGTCCCCAGGATGCATACTTTACATGTTTAATAGTAATTTTATACTTTACCTGAAAATAGGGCTTAGAGCATGAGAAGCATGAGAAAGCTCCAGTTTTCTGAAGAAAGGGAATATACGAATCAATAGCTAAGTGAAGGGAAAAGGAAAGGAAGTGGTATTATAGACAGACAAGCACTCCACTCTCAACTGACATTGTCAAGTATAGAAGGTGTAAGCATAGATAAACTTGCTACATTAAAAACAAAATAAAGGTTAAAATAATTTAACGAACAAACTTTACAGTAGATTTTCCTGATGTGGCTAATGATAAGTTGGTTTGATCTTCATTTTGTTTTTGTTTGTGTTTTTGTATTTAATGATTTTGATTCCCTACCATCAATGCACACCTTCCCGCTTTGGGCTCTGAAAACCATAATTGCTAATTGGGTACATAGGGAAAGAATCAATTTAAACTAACTGGATCATAAACCACATACAGGTTTCTAAACCAAGGGAACAACAGTTTAAAATTGCACTCCAAGGAGATGTCTAAATCACAGGTACATTAACGTTTTGCAAATGGTTTCAAGAAATAATCAGATTTAGTACAGTTATTACCACACAAAATTTTCATTTGCTACTTTTATTCTGATCCATTTACTGATGTCTGCTAATGATAGAGAAGGAACAATTGGGCATTAATAGCTTGATCCTAAGGGTCAATCTGTCTCAATTAAAAGTATTATTTGCCCAAAGCATGTTTTTATTTCAAGACTGTGCTAGGGATTTAGAGGTATCCCTGTTTGCAAGGCAACCATTAAAGGTATATAAGTTCCCGGTCTCCAGAGCCCTGAAGTAGAAGAACTTTTATAATTTCAGTAACCAGAACTTCTCAGAAGTTTGTAAAATGTTCTAAATTATTGCTCCACTCTTGAGTACTGGTTCTCAACCTTTCATTGTCCATTAGATTACCTGAAGAAATTTTAAAAATCTCAATGCCAAGGCCTTGCCACAAACTTGTTATTCCTCAGAATTTTCAGAGGCATAATATCACCATCCACAAGCCAACACCAAAGTGTGACATGCAATGCTCTGGAACCTTGGGACCCAACATGGTCCCCAGATCAGCGGCAGGCATTGGGATCACCTGTGAATTTATTGAAAATGCAAACTCTTGGGTCCCACTCCAGGCCTACTAAATTAGCATCTTCTTGTTAGGAAGATCCCCAGGTAATTTGCATGCATACGAAAGTGGGAGAGGAACAGATCTAGTTTAGAGGGACTTGTAGCATCCTCATCCAAAGAGTTCACTGAAGTAATCAGAACACTCCATAGTAACAATTTACCCGAGGTTAGTTTTTTCAAGTTTGTGTTGCTTACTGTTTTAGTCAACTTGTCAGAAGTGTAGCTGTTTAAAGGATTTTTTTCAGGTATCGTAAAAGGTGAATTTCCCTCTAATATGAAAATAGAAAGTCAAATTATAAGGAATTTGCTCTAATCTGAAAAAAAAATTGACACTGACTAATATCCAGGGGAACCATCAGAAAATGGAGCTAGCATGTACGTCACTAGCTATTTCCAAGACACTAAAGCTGTATATTTTAAACATGAATTTTCCTATAGCATCCCAAGTATAAAATGCCCCTTATATTTTACTTACCTACCTGGGGCATAGTAATATCAATATGTATAAAAATATATAAGTGATAAATCTATTTAATGACAAGATGAAACCAAGGTGACTGACTTATTGATCAGTAACAGTTGGCTATATGAAAGGCTGAGTAAAGTAAAGGTATGTTTTTACCTTATTCAGTTTTAGGTAAGAGTTAAGAAATTGCTGGAGGATTAAAAATGTATTAGGATATACCTTAATGTTACTAGAAAAATGATTATCTGATGAACTCCTGTATACATTTGAGTAATGTGTTTATTCAAAAACCAATAGCAGAATGGACAAAGAGAATTTATTTTTGATAAAGAACATCAAAGTTGTGTGTAGTTAGGATAATTATTATGACAACTGTAAACAATTCCTGCTATAATAAAATTGGCCTATATTCACCTAGCAAAATATGTTCATATGGTCTCATTAGTGTAATTAATAATTTCTGAGAAACCAACTAATCTATTCGACAGCCAAATAAAATAACTTATTGACTATTTCTTCAGAATACTTAATTCTCCTGTAGTAAAATATTTAAAGAATGGTAGTAAAAGATTTAAATAATAAAAATATGTTCCATCAGTCCCTAGTTTATTGAAAGTCTTTAGTATGAAGGCATGTTGAATTTTTTCAAAGGCCTTTTCTGCATCATGTGGTTTTGTCATTGGTTCTGTTTATGTGATAGATTTGATTATTTATTTGCATATGTTGAACCAGTCTTGCATTCCAGGGATGAAGCTGACTTGATTGTGGTGGATAAGCTTTTTGATGTGCTGCTGGATTTGGTTTGCTGGTATTTTATAAAGGATTTTTGCATCGATGTTCATCAGGGATATTGGGCTGAAATTGTCTTTTTTTGTTGCGTCTCTACCAGGTTTTAAAATCAAGATGATGCCGGCCTCATAAAATGAGTTAGGGAAGAGTCCCTGTTTTTCTATTATTTGGAATAGTTTTAAAAGGAATGGTAAGAGCTCCTCTTTGTACCTCTGGTAAAATTCAGCTCTGAATCCATCTGGTCCTTGGCTTTTTTTGGTTGGTAGGATATTATTTACTGCCTCAATTTTAGAACTTGTTCCTGGTCTACTCAGGGATTTAATTTCTTCCTGGTTTAGTCTTGGGAGGGTATATGTATCCAGGAATTTATCCATTTCTTCTAGATTTTCTAGTTTATTTGCTAGAGGTGTTTATAGAGGTGTTTATAGTATGCTCCAATGGTAGTTTGTTTTTCTGTATTGACAAATGGGATCTAATTAAACTAAAGAGCTTCTGCTCAACAAAAGAAACTGTCATCAGAGTGAGCAGGCAACCTACAGAATGGGATAAAACTTTTGCAACTTATCCATTTGACAAAGGGCTAATATCCAGAACCTACAAGGAATTTAAACAAATTACAAGAAAAAAATAAAACAACCCCATCAAAAAGTGGGCAAAGGATATGAACAGACACTTCTCAAAAGAAGACATTTATGAGGCCAACAAACATGAAAAAGCTCATCATCAGTGGTTATTAGAGAAATGCAAATCAAAATCGCAATGAGATACCATCTCACACCAGTTAGAATGACATTCATCAAAAAGTCTGGAAACAACAGATGCTGGCAAGGATGTAGAGAAATAGGAACTCTTTTACAGTGTTAGTGGGAGTGTAAATTAGTTCAAACATTGTGGAAGACAGTATGGCAATTCCTCAAATGTAGGGAGCCAGAGTGGCACACCCTCTCTGGGGGGGATCAGCAACAAGGCTGCTGTGAACTTCCATTGAACTTCAGGGAAGTAAAACTACAGTAGGAGGGTGTGTATGTCTCTGAGAATAACACATGGGCCTAGAGATTTAACCAGCTTTCCCTGACCTTGCTGCAAGATAGTTTTTAGCTGAAGTATGTTAACTGAAGTATGAGAATATTAACCACAGGCTGTTCTAAGTAACTGCACCCTCCCTCTCCTATGTGCTTTGTGAACAAATAAAATAAAGTACACTGAGACAGGTCGGGACCAGAGAGACTGACATCCTTACCTCCTGGACTGCCTGACCCAGCTTTCTGTATGTTTGTGTTTGTGTCTTTTCTTATCCCCCACCATTCTCTCTTAGGTCCTTGAACCCTTGTGCAGTGCAGGATGAGGCACATGCCATACTCAAGGATCTAGAACCAGAAATACCATTTGACTCAGCAATCCCATTACTGGGTATATACACAATGAATTATAAATCATTCTACTATAGAAACACATGCACACATATGTTTATTGCAGCACTATTTACAATAGCAAAGATTTGGAATAAACCCAAATGACCATCAATGATAGACTGGATAAAGAAAATGTGGCACATATACGCCAGTAAATGCTATGCAGCTATGAAAAAGAATGTGTTCGTGTCCTTTTCAGAAACATGGATGAAGATGGAAACCATCATTTTAGAAAACTAACACTGGAACAGAAAACCAAACACTGCATGTTCTCACTTATGAGTGGGAGTTGAACAATGAGAACACATGGACACAGGGAGGGGAACATCACACACCAGGGCCTGTCAGGAGTTAGGGGGCAATGGATGGGAGAGCATTAGGACAAATACCTAATGCATGTGGAGCTTAAAACCTAGATGATGATTGATAGATGCAGCAAACCACCAAGGCACATGTATATCTATGTAACAAACCTGTACTTTCAGCACATGTATCCCAAAACTTAAAGCAAAATTTAAAAAATAAATAAAAATAAAAACTTATTGATACCCAACCTGTAACGACACATTAAATTCTAATAAAACAAAATGCAAAAAATAGAATATTAAGATCTATTATTGTAATATTTTAAAAAATGGCCACAGTTCTTTTCCTCAATAAGACTCTTATTGGAAAAGACACGTGCTTTTTTCCACCTTGCAAGCCCACTCTCCCTAGTATTAACTTACTCTGATGTATTAAATAAAAGTGATTATCATAGCTACAACTTTCTTCTTATTTGAAATTTTCCTTATATAATTGAGTTGGTTTTTTTAATATAAAACTCTTCATTTATTTTCTCCTGTTCATATGTAAAGCTACTTTCATTTCAGAGTATCAATTTTCTGTCTCAAATTTTCTATTCAATATAATATGAATAGTTTAGTTAAGCAAGTTATTTTACTTTGTGTTTGTTTTTACTTGCTCCAAATTGTCTTTTATCCACATACTTTGTATATGTTCTTCTGTCTCCCCATTTTAATAATCGAAGTGAATAAACACACAAATGCACACACATCGAATTTTCCACTGGAATTGGAAACCTATGGCAAATAATCCAGCATTTTATTGAGTTATCTGGGTCATGTTCTTGTTGTTGGGACTTAATAGTAGTTTTTTGAGGAGCATTTTTTCATTATTTTAATGGAATTTTAAAATACTATAATAACAATTACAAAATGTATTGTTTATTAGAATTGTGGTTATGTTTTACAGATTATTTAATTGTATAATACCGACTGTAAATCCACAAACTATTGGGGCCAGTTGTGATTCATAATTCAGAATTGCTCAGCTTTTGGAAATATTTATGTATGTGTATGCCAGATATTGCATAAAAACCCTGTAGATTCTGAGGTATCAGTCTATAATAAACACATTACTATTCCTATAGAAAAACATAGAAAGTTACTATAAAATGTGTCAAGTTTTATCAATATGAAAAATATCAATATAAATTTCTCACCTTAGTATAGTAAGCATGCCAGTGAGTGTTGCATATTTACAAAAATCTTTCCTTTTTCAGAACTTTTGGATGTTAGAACTGTAGATAGCTATGTGATTTTACATGTTTCATGGAAGACAGTTAATACTTACAGATTAATGTTTCCCATTTATAAACACATAAGCACTGCAGTATCGTTTTTGTTTTCCTTTTCTGTACTTGATAAGCAGTTCATGAAATGTGTACTAATAATCAGATTTTTTTTCACACAAATAAAGATAAACACTTTTAATAATGCTAACTTTGCCATTTTACATTTTGTATGAATCTGTAATATTTCATTGGACATAAAATCTCATGAAGAGCTAAAACATCTGTCATTAAGAAAATAATCATTTTATGATTTGTTGTTAATGAGAAGCCATAAAATATTTCTAATATGATAAACATATAATTTTAAATAAAATAATTTTAATTTGTCTCAAAATACTTTTTGAAATTATGAAGTTTTTAAAGTATTTATTGAACATAGTGCCATTATAGAAATTATAATCACATTCCTGAACCTCAGAATCTATACAGATTATTGCTATGAATTGAACGTGTTTTCTAATATTTATTTGAGGGAAACTTAATCACTAATGCAACAGGGTTGAGAGATGGGACTCTTACTAAGTAAATAGGCCATGGGGCTTGGCCTAATAAATAAATTAATACCTTTATTTTAGTAGTAGGTTAGTTACCCTTAGACTGGGTCACTTAGTGAAAACACAAAGGATGAGTTTTGCCCCTTTCTTCTCTCTCTTCGGTATTCTCTCATCACGTTATACCTTCTGCTATGGAATGATGCAGCAAGAATGCCTCACCAGATGCCAGTAACTTGATATTGGATTTCCAGCCTCCAGAATTCTGAGAAATACATTTCTTTACAAATTACCCAGACTGTGGTAGTCTTTTATAGTAGAAAAATAAAACAGATTAAGATACTTATTTTTTTTTCAGTTCTCTGAAATAATACCTTAGATGAAACTGAGCTACAAGTTTCCAACAAACTTTAAATATTCATTACTACTAAAGTGGAATAATTTAATTTGTTGACTAGAGAAACAAATTAATGAGAATATTTTCTGCAAAATATAATCTTTAAGAAAAATAATTTTTATTATATTTGAATGATTTACTACTTCACTCATGAATATTAATGATTAGATTATGAATAGGAAAAACTATATTCCATTTCTCACACGTGCCCATTTTAAATATTAGACATGTAGAAAATAAAACAAGCTATGGACTTGCTACATATGTTATTTTAGGAATGAGGAGGATTATCTGAATTAGTTCAGTATATGTTGTAGTTTGGTTTTCCTAGCATTGTTTTGTTCTTTGTAAGTGTATAATTTAACTTTTACATGGAAATTAATGCTTATATGTCAGGTATATTCTGATTTGATGTACACATTATCATGTGTCATGTATAAAGTTGAAATAAATATTGGAATTTTTTTTTAAACTTCAGGAGAATATCACTAAAATTTGGTTGAATGAATATCTTTATTCTGTGACTATTGTGTGTTTTATATTCATTTAGAAAAATATGTATCTATATGCAAATGTAAATATATATGGATATAATATATAACATATATAATCATTAGTCATATATGCTAACATAGCCACAGTCTTGTGTTACAGTTGAAACTCATACATCCCAAAGTTGGTCACCGTTAACTTTACCCATTGTTATCAGGGCCCACGTCTATGTCTGATAGCTATTACACTATTTGGCTAGGACTTTGGCTCCAGCTTCAGGCCTGGTAATTGCCTCTTGGCTGAGGCCAATGTCCTCTTCCCTAATATAACATGCAGAAAGGAATGTCTCAGGCCCAAATTGTCCAAGTCTCCCAATATTACAGCTCTCTGAATTTACTCATACACTGGTGTTCTTGGGGACTAAATCTGAGAAGACTGGGTTTGATAGAAATTGGAATCCATTACCTGTTCTCAGAAGTTGCTATTTTTCATTAACCTTCCCACTTGATTAAAGGAAGTTGTTGTAGTATATGTCTACTGCCATGATGATATCTCCTCAGTGATATCATAACTCTTACCTACAGTTAGACCTTATTTACCATTTCTCAACATTATGTTTTTCCTTGATGTTTCCCAAAATTGGAAACAGAGAGTGACACACAGTAGGATGTAGATACATAGATGGATAGATTAATAAACAATAACTGATTGAATAAAATTTTCAATAAATTTACTTTAAACCATTTGCTAGAAAAGAATATTGATTCAGTCCCTTGCTGATTTAAGGACAACAAATAAAGAAGCTTGGCAGACATTCAATTTTTGGCCAGTTTGTGAAAAACAAATTTTGCTTAAACAAGTATAATAGGAATAACTGGGTGAATCTCAGGCATAAGTTTTCTCAATTTTTGCTGGGTATAGGAATTATTTGGGAAACTTATTTAAAAGTCAGATCCCAGGCCCCACCCTATCCTCTGATTCTGGTGGCTAGATTAAGGAAGTTGTATTTTTAATAGTCATCCTTGGCAATTCTAACACAGAGTTCTCATAAATGACACTAAGATAAAAATGTTCCAAGAAAGTTGGAATGAATTGTATAGGTCATAAGATGAGCAAAAGCTTAGGGTTAATGGTGAGGGTCACTGGGCAAAAAAAGTAATTATTGAAACATCTGTTAAAATAATAAAAATTCAAGGTTTTGGATAATCATGAGCCATGAAATGGATGCAAGATTAGCCTAAAAAAGAAGTTTGTATGTGAATAGGGAGTATACATACAAACACAAAGGTAATTTGGAAGTGACATTATTGCAGTCTAAAGTAGAGTTTCACAAACTTCATATGCTCAGGTTTTCAGAGCTGCCACGGGTGTGGAAGGAATGTCCAGTTCCAGTTTGAAGTGAAGCTGAGCTATGATTCCTGCTTTTCATCAATCTAATTCTGCATTCTTGTGTGACTGAGATTCTTGCTTTTCTTAGACCTTTAGTCTTATCAATTGACACCTACCTTTAAGTTTTTCCCCAATTTTCGAGGAGCAGTAACCTGAGTAAGTCTCTGTTAACCAGACAAAGGTATTTTAGGCTATAAAATAGTCCTCCCAAAGATGTCCACATCCTAATCTCCAGAACCTGTCAGATTAACAGATTCTTTAATTACTTTTAAGTATCAGACTTCATCAACTTCACTACTTATCAGTTACATAAACTTGGGCTGTCTTGTATTTGAAATGAGAATTATACAAATTTCAGAAATGACATTTTTGAAAGTTTTGTATTCATAATAGGTGAACAATAAATGCATTATATTTTTCTTGATCAACATATTTAGTTTGCACATTACATGTGGCATGTGCCTGTCTTTCTCACTTTTCATAATGTTTAAAATGCTTCTTACTTCTGAAACACACCTGCTACTTGTGGAAGCCATTTCTCTATATAATAGAGAGTTATTTTCCATGTGAAGCCTAGTTTTTAGTCAATGGTGTTAATTAGCCAACTTGGATTGTTGTTCCACCATAACTTATTAAGATATAGATATGTATTTTCTGCAAATGTGTCACTTTCCCCTATATTCTGAACTGAATTTTAATATGTGATCCCAATTACCAATGTCTTTATTCCATATGAAATTAATTTTGAACAGGTCATTATTAGAAACCTCAGAATTAAATGTATATATGAGTAATAATTGTTATCCACTTCTTTTTGAAAATCGATTGAAAATACTTAATAGGCAAACTTCAATATGTAAGGTAATAAAATAGTAGCCTCATCTTTATGACTCAATTCAAATGGGCATTAATCTTCAGACATGTATTTTTTCATATAAATTCAATAACTGTGGATCTAGGATTTCTCATATCCACCAATAATACAAAATAAGGGCAGAGAGTAAATAATCTGATTCTTTTTAAATGAGTGCCATTCTTGGTACCTCCTGAACTTTCTTACTTGCATAGCTGTTTACTCTAACCAGCCTGCAATTGAAACCTGTTTAGACCTATGTCAACCTGTGTAAATGGACACATAATCTGGAACCTCTGATTTACATCTCTTGCATTGTCATGCATGTCTCACCTTCACCTGCCTGAAATCTGCTTTAATTTTAATTCTACAATTAAACATTTAGTGAGTACCATATGCTGTGTCTTGTACTAGGTATGAGAAGGCATTATTAACACCTACATAAAAAAAAACCATGACTTCCAAAGCAAAGTACAGTGATTTTCAAGTTTTTAGCATTAGATTTTATTTGTTTCCATTATTGTTAAGAGTATTTTTCATACTTGACTAAAATTTCCAGAATTCATAGGTTAATAATAAGAAAGATTTTATTTTAAACTTGCAAAGCTTCATTACCACCTTGTCACTGCCTTTAGTGACATATGACAAGATAATTATGATCAATGCATCAGCAAGAAGCAAACAGAGTTTTAATAGAATGCATACTTAATCAAAATCAAATGTTACTTCTATTGGCTTCATTTTTTTAAGAGATTGAGGGAAAATGTAAATTAAATTTAGTGAAACATTTGTAATTGGGAAATAGAATGAAGAGTCTGTAACCTCAAGAGTCATCTTTAATTTTTTCAGACTAGCCCATTTTTGTTACACTAGGTATGGGTTAAATAATGAAAATGGCATTGAACATTTATTGAGACCCTCTTATATGGTAGATATGTTGTTAGCAGGACGTTGTTTATATTGCTATAATATAAAGCCTTGTATGGGGATGCTATTTTATGCCTACTTTACAGAGAAATATATTAGGCTTAGAAGGAAAGGTTGAAAGAATACTCAAATTAGAGGTTGCAAATTTAGGATTAAAATATAGGTAACATGATTATAAAGCCAGATATTAATCATTATCAATACTTCCTCCACCATTTTAACTAATATATATTTGCTTTGATTCATATTTTCTCTGAAGGCCAAGAAATATTGTTTAGCTAAAATTCAATTCTTTTATTCTAGGAGAAAAAAATGAAATCAGAAGATGAGAAAAACTTATTACATGAAAAACTCACTTCAATAACTTTCTCCTTTATCAAGTATCAAGTTAATCCTGACATGGTGTCTGATTTTTCTAGGGAGTCTGGCAAGAGGATTTTCCTTTCATATGTAATACCATTGACCTGCTTTGTTGCTTTGATTTTTTTTCTCCCTAGCAACTTGGTACTCATGCAGAGAGAAAGCCATGCTAAAGATTAGTATTACATTCCCAAGCTTGACCTTAGTTCCAAAATAAGAGATGGCATTCTTAAGCAAGGAAAAAATAGAATGGAAGTGACTCTATATATTTCAGTACTCCTCCACTAAATTCTATAAAGAAGTTGCATTAATAAAAGGAGAAGAAAATATAGATTATAAGTACAGATAGATGAAAATATATGTAACTGTGTACTTTGGATAAGAGTAAAACCTCAGAATTTTTAAGACCTTAACAAATATAAGTTAAGAAGACTAGTAGCTTAAAATTGTATGTACTAGTCTCTGTCTGTAAAGTTTATTTACTTTATATATCTGAAAAAATACTATATTAAATTATTTAACAACACAAATATAAAAAGGATATAAATATGTGTTTTTTGGGGAAATATGAGTCAAAGTTTAAAAGAATGGAAAGGTTTAGACTAAATGTTCAAGATGTCTGTTTTAATAGAACTATATTACACCACAGTCAGTTATTTTCTAGTAAAATGTGAACTGGGGACTTGATGACCTATATGGAATGCTATTTAAAGCCAAATTGCCTCTGGAGATAACAGAATATCTTGTATCTGACAAACTCTCCTGGAGAGAAAATTAATACAATCTCAACAAAATACAAAACCAACTACCCAAACAACAACAAAAAACTATTTAAACATGTCAGAAAACAGCAATATAACTAGAAAACTGGAACTTGTAAAAGTGAATTAAATGGATAATCTCAAACAGAAATAAATGATAAATATATTTAGAATTTAAGACATAGTTTTAATAATAAACTAAACATAGAAGAAGAGGAAATAAGAGAGACTAAATTCCATGAGAAAGGAAATAGTAAAGTGAACTCATGATTCTCACTGAAAATTTCCAATTCACTGTGCTGGGAATAGAGGTTGGTCAAAAAGAGGCTTAGGGTTTGCTGGGTTGGAGAGACAGGGTTTAAAGTTTTGTGTACCAAAGTAGCTGGGACTCAGGTGGCCAGCATACAAGATAAGATAGTGTTAACCCAATATTTTGCCTGAAACAGTTTCTCAAGGTGATTGCCAACTCGTATTTTTGTGACCTGAAATAAAAATAAGAAAGGAGCTGGCAAGGTGCTAAGCGTCTGAACAAAAATTCCTGTAGTGTACTGATGCTAAAGAGTCAGTGATGAAAGTTCAGAGCCTGAAGAAGTAAAAAGTCTTAGGAAGCATTCCAGTCTTTGAACTGAGAGTAAAGGAACATCCTTTGTCCACTTTTTGATGGAGATACTTGATTTTTGCATGGTGATTTGTTTAAATTCCTTATAGATTCTGGATATTAGACATTTGTCCAATTCATAGTTGGCAAATACTGTCTCCCATTCTGGAGGTTGTCTGTTTACTCTGTTGATAGTTTTTTGCTGTGCAGAAATGTGTTAGTTTAATTAGGCCTCATTTGTTTTTGTTGCAATTTCTTTTGAGGACTTAGCTTATAAATTGTTGGTGGGAATGTAAATTGGTCGAGTCCCTATAGAAAGAAGTTAGGATATTTCTCAAAGAACTAAGAGTTGAACTACCATTTGTCACAGCAATACCAGTACTGAGTTATACCTAAAGGAAAATAAACTGTTCTACCAAAGTTACATGTACCCATATTTTCATCACAGCATTCCTCAAAAAAGCAAACACATGGAATCAATCCAGGTGCCCATCTGCAGTGGATTTGATAAAGAAAATGTAGTAGATATACACCATGGAATACAATGAAGCCATGAAAAAGAGCAAAATCATATCCATGCAGCAACGTGGATACAGCTGGAAGCCATGACTCTAACCAAATACCATATGTTTCCATTTATAAGTGGGAGTTAACTATTGGATACACATGAACATAAATATATAGAAACAGTAGACACTAATGACCATTAGAGGGGAGGAAAATAGAGGAGATGCAAGAGCTGAAAAACTACCTATTGGGTACTATGGTCATCTGAATGATGGACTTACCTATACTCCAAATTTCAGCTTTGTTGGCAACCTGCACATATACACTCTAATTCTAAAATAAAAGTTGATAAAAGAAAAGAAAGAGCAAACCAGAGAAAGAACACTCCTCACAAAATCTTAAACTAAGTCTAAATTAGATTAAGATGACCTACCAGTAGCATAGCTGCATCAGAAAATTAAATTATTTCTGGAGAAATATACTGTCATTTAGCATCTTAACAGATTATCATACAGAATATTTGAAATTCAAAAAAATGTGTGGTATTACACATAGAAAACAGAGATGGATGATCAAAATACAAGGAATAAGTTGAAAAAAGTAAAACCATAGGAGATTCAGATATTGAAGTTATTAGACTTCAATGGTTTTTAACAAGTTTGATGTGTTCAAGAAAGCAGAATATATGGAAACATTAACCAACAAACTAGAGCTGGTAAAAATGAATCAAATTGGTACTCAAACCGAACTATACAACACACAAACTTAGAATTGGAGAAATAAATTTGACAATAGATTAACAGGAGAAGAGAAAATTAGTGAACTGGAAGAGCTCAGAAAAAAATATACAGATTAAAGTTCAGAAAGAAATTATTAAAAGATGAACACCATAGAAAGAGCACACGTTAAGGTGAAATGACCTAATATACATGCAAATTTGAGATTCAGAATAAAAATGAAAGAATTCAGCAATCTTGTACAAATATTAGCCTGCACATTCCAAAGAGACTTGAAAACAGACTTCAAGCAAAAAAAAAAAAAAAGATAACATTCATATTTCAAGCAGTGCAAATTCAGAGAACTAAGCATTTAAAACATCACATAGTAAAACCGCTAAAATCCAATGACAAAATATTAAAAATAGCTCAAGTCGTGAGGAAATGTTTTCCAAAAGAGAAAAAATAAGAGCAAAAGCTGAATTTTTAATAAAAATTGGAAAAGCCAAAAGATAATCTTTAAACTGCTCAAAGAAATTTAATGACCTACCCATAATCTTATCCCACTGAAAATATTATTTATCAAAAGAAGCAATATACAGTGATTTTCAGAAAAAGAGAGAGAAAATTGCCAGTAAATCAGTAATAATAACATATTAAGTAAACTTTGTCAGGCTAAAGGAAAATAATGCAAGTTGCAAGAAAGAAAAGAACAACAGAGAAGGTATTAAGGTAAATGTAAATGAATTCTTGTTTAAAGTACAAATCATAACTCTTCGTGGGATAGAAAATATATGTGACATTTAAATACTTGACAAAAATAGCACAAAAGTCAATAGGGTGGTAAGTAGAGTTGAAATATTGTAAGATTCTAGCATTGTTCATGAAGTGGTATAATTATTAATTTATAGATGCTAGTAAATGGTAAATATAACAGCCTCAGGTATAATAGTAAAAGAATGTATAATAATAAAAACAATATTATCCCAGCTACTTGGGAGGATGACTTGTGAGTATCACTTGAACCCAGGAGTCAGAGGTTGCACTGAGCTGAGATTTCTCCACTGCACTCCAGCATGGGTGACAGTGAGACTCCATCTCAAAACAAACAAACAAACAACAATATTCAACTAATTCATATTCTACATATAGTGAAATTCAGTAGTCTTCTGTGTATTTTATGTCCTGTTGATTATTATTCAACCTTCAGTAAAGTAATGTCAAATGCCAAAGTCTAATCTTTGTCTTATTGTCAGGCTCAAAAAAAGAGGTAGGAGAGATTGAAGTAGCAATTATTTTTCATTAAAAAAAAATGTTTGTGGGTACATAATAGGTGTATATATTTATAGAGTAGATGAGATGTTTTGGTACAGGTATGTACCCACAATGGATAAGTATGTTATTGACAATTGGGTATTTATCCCCTCAAACATTTATTCTTCATGTTAGAAACAATCCAATTATACTATTTTAGTTATTTTTAAATGTACAATTAAATTAGTATTGACTGTAACCCCTGTGGAGAAACATTAAGTTTATCCTGCCCTCATGGCTCCCTTGTGGAAGTTACTTTTAGTTTGTAATTAGTGGTAGGCAGGTAACAGCTGCCTACCTGGTATATTCCTGAGTTATGTGTATACGTAGAACACCTGTGTATCAATAACTATCACCTGTCAAAGAGCAAATAAATACGTGGCTGACTCTCTGCTTAGGGCTTTCAGTCCTGGAGAGCTGTCGGCCCCGCAGGCTCTCCGGCTGTTGATCCCAGGATAGATCCACTCTGTACTGCTGTCTGGGTATCTGCCTCTCAAAACCTTCAGCCCGCCTGGGTGGGAGTTTCCTGACTGAGCTGAATCTCTGTAAGTGGCACCCAAATGTGGGGACTCAAACTCAGCACGAAGAGTTGCTGAAGCAACAAAGAAAGGAGAGGCTAAGCTGAAGGTATCCCGAGTACATTCGGAAAGAATCCCCGGGGCAAATTGGAAAGCTCGGAAGGTATCCCAGGAAAGTTTGAGGAAAAAAATACCCCAGGTGAGTTAGGGGAGCCTGGAGGACCCAGGGGAGACTCCCAGGTGAATTAGGGAGAACCCAGGGTTAGGCCGAGAATGTTAGAGAAAAAATCTCAAACGGTGAGCTGGGGGAGCTCGGGATTAGCCAGAGAATGTTAGGGGGAAAAATATCCCCCAGGGTGGCAGCTTGGGGAGCTCGGTCATATTGGGGTAACGTGGGACAAAAATGAAGTAAACACCGGGCTTATTTGGTGTGGTCATTTTGGGCTTTGGTATGTTTTGCCCTGGAGCTGTTTCATGCAGACTAGGAGGAAGACAATTCAGGAGAGGAGAAGTGTGATAAAGTATGTTAAGAAATTATAGAGCAAAAGGATAAAAAAGTCAAATGAAGAAAAGATGTGCCCGTCAGCCCCTCTCAGTATCTTGTTGAGGGACGGCCAGGTCCTCCCGATATGTCTACCTCTGCTTCTTTTGGCGTTTGTATTCCTAGAACTATGGTAACCAGCTCCGTCGTTAAGGTCACTGGTTTCACCCAAGCCAGAATTCAACAAGTAAGAAGAAAAGAGGGAGATTTGGAGGGTTGGCAATTTCCAGTTCTTGTACACCCTCAAAATTGGCAAGGGCAAGTAATACGGGTTGCTTTTGAATCCCTTCCCTTCAAACTGTTGAAAGAGTTTGGACAGGCCAACAGTCAGTATGGGCCTGAGTCTCCGTTTGTGCTAGCATTATTAAAGAACGTAGCTATTTCTTACAGCTGATTCCAATAGATCTGATTTCGGGAAACGGGTTGACGGCCCGCCTTGGGCCTGATTCAAACTGGGACCTATGCAGTGCAAGCTATTTCCTCATCCCTATGTAATGCTTGCTCCCCACCACAGCTGGGAGCACAGCAGTAGATCTGTGCAGCTCTCAAAGGGTAAGCATTTTACTGGGAAAGCCACTGCAAAAAAAAATATCTACAGGAGTTTGTGAACCTTTACCCCCTGGAACCGTGGGCTTACTTCTAGAAAGCTTGTCTTAATGCTCAAGGAGTTAGAATTCATACAGGAGTTATTGATGTGGACTTTATAGGGGAAATTCAAATTGTATTGTCTTCTGTTCCTTGGAGTGATGATCCTGGGGAACGCATAGCACAGCTTTCAGTTGTGCCATATGAGAAAACAAGAGAAGGTGAAACTAAAAAAATGAGAGACTTTGGAGGCACAAACAGACATGACAGAATAGCATGTTGGGTAAATCAAATTACTGGTAAATATCCTAATGTGAGATTATGATTCAAGGAAAGAAATGTACAGGATTGGTAGATGCCGGAGCAGATGTTTCTATTATTTCTTCCCAACATTGGCTACTTTCTTGGGCCCTGGAAAATACTCAGTTCAATGTGCTTGGAGCAGGGCAGGCCTCTGAAGTGTATCAAAGTAGTTGCAGGTTTTAACCTGTGAGGGGCCTGAGGGACAGCTTGGAACTATTCAGCCTATTATGATACAGATTCCTGTTAATTTATGGGAAAGAAATTTGTTGCAGCAATGGGGAGCTCAGGTTTTAATACCTAAACAATCATATAGTCCCCCAAGCCAGCAAATCAGCAAGATTAACTTAAGTTTTTTGAGTTTGCCAAGAGAACGACAATTAACAGCAGCTGAACAATATCTGAATAAACAATCCAAGGAAGAAACTATAAGGCAATTGATCTGGTGGCAAGATCCTCTCACAAAGAATTGGAAAAAGGCAATGTAATAATATGGGGGAGAGGACTTGCTTGTATTTCTTCAGCAAAACATACTACCTTATTCATGGAAATATTTTACTCATGGTTGTCCTATATTGTACTATAGTATTTGTATTAATATTCTATTGTTGCCATAACAAATTGCCACAAAAATAGTAGTTTAAACAATACAGATTTATCAGCTTATCATTCTGAGGTTTAGAATTCTGGCACAGGTTTTAATGGGCTAAAATTAAGTTTTTGGCAGGATTGAGTTTCTTTCTGAGGCTTCTAGGAAATAATCTGTTTCCTTGTCCTTTCATCCTCCAGAGGTCTTTGCCTTTGTTTTGTTGTGACCCCCTTCTTCTATTTTCAAAGCTACAGCCACATAATATCTTTTGGATTCTCCCACTATAATACCTCGTTCTCTGACCACAGCCAGGAAAGATTCCTGCTTTTAAGGATTCACCTAGATTAACTGGGCTCACCAGGATAGGGTGATGAAGGAATATCACCACTTTTTGAGGTCTGTATTCTTAATCACTGCAAGAACCTTCACCAAGTAAGGTAACACATTCTCAGGTTCTAGAGATTAGGGCATGGAAATCTTTGAGGATCCATTATTTTGCCTTTCATAGTATTATTTATTTAATAACACGTAATTGTAATTAAGATTCACTTGAGGTAAGTTATTTACCTGTTTTGTTAGACCTGAGTATTAGCATTACAGTGTTTAAAATATGATTTACAGATCTTTTCCTTTCAATTAAGAAGTAAAAGATTTGAGTTTTAATATTTAAATAGCATATGGTATATCTCTTCTTTTAATATGAGAAATCTATTTCTTATGAAACCATATGTGTGCATCTCTTTAATAGGGTCTGGTTCCAAAAATCTATATTCAACTTTTTTCCTGAGTATTAGATGGTGTATGCTTTTGTCTTATCACAATAATTATTCCTAACTTTCAGTTCCTTTTGTTGTGATTATACTCATTTCCACTGTTCTAAAATTATCTAATTATATTTTGTATTTTTTATATTATTGCATTGATCTTATTGTGTCATACTTTCTGATTTTGTTCTGTTTTAGGAAACATCATTTATATCATTTTAATTCTTTTTCTGTTTCCGAGTTGTTTTGATATTCTTTTTACTTGCTTTTAAAACCACTTTATGGAGGTATAATTGACATGAAAAACTACAGTTATTTAATGTATACAATTTAATGGATTTGAATATATGCATATATCTGGGAAGTCATCACCACAAATGCTTCTTGAACTTCATATTTATTTCCTTTGTCTTCATTTCTTTTCTTTTTTTATTTTGAGACAGAGTTTCACTTTTGTTGCCCAGGCTGGAGTGCAATGGCATGATCTCAGCTCACTGTAATCTCCGCCTCTCAGGTTCAAGCAATTCTGCCTCAGCTTCCCAAGTAGCTGGGATTACAAGCACGTGCAACCATGCCTGCCTAATCTTTTTGGTATTTTTAGTAGAGACAGGGTTTCACTGTTTGGCCAGGCTGGTTTCAAACTCCTGACCTCAGCTGATCCACCCGCCACAGCCTCCCAAAGTGCTTCAATTATAGGCATCAGCCAACACACCCAGCCAATTTCTTATTTTGTTTTTAATGAAAGTTTAATATTTATACATCTCTATACCATTTTATCTACCTGAATTATTTTACCCCTCAGTGATATTATTTTCTTTTTTGATGCCATAATTATGCAGAAACTTTTTTATGGTGTTTGGATAGGATTTGTTTGTTTGCACATTTCTGCATCTTCTAGGCCCATATATCCAACTGCTTGCTTATTTATGTTCCAATTTTACCATGTCTAAAATTGAACTCTTGATTTTTAGACTTCCAAATCAGGGTGTGGAAATTATCCACTATCTTTATCCCGAATTGTGTGCTTATAATAACTTTACTCATCTGAAACTGAGTGTGAAATTAAAATTAAAAAAAAAAAACCTTGGAGTTCTCCTGTCATAAAATAAAATGGAAATCATGGTATAACTATATTAAAGTAGACATTTAAGTATGAAGTGAACAATCTACTCATCAATTCCACAAATAAATACTGTCTCCCTATTCTGTATCAGGCATGATGCTATTTTTTTAAAAAAATGACAAGATTTGATTTCAGTCTCCAGCCATTAAAAGGGATCACTGTTTAGTGAGAGAGACACACACCCTCACTAATGGTAGAAAATTCAATATGGCAAAATCAATGAAAGGGACTGTATAGAGTGTTATCAAAGCAAAAAGGGGAATGTAACCAGACTCAGAGATGGCAACATCAGGGAACACAAGTCTTATTTTAACTGCTGTCCTTCAGTCATAAAATTATTTAACACATATTCTGTGTTTTAACAATGACCTACAGCACAGTGGTTAAAAACAATATAGAGGCAAACTTCTTTGATTTAAAAATAAACTTCACCATTTAACTGGTTTTGTGAGCATAGACAAGTTAATTAACTTTTTAATGCTTTAACTTCTTTATCAGTGTTATGGCAATAATAGTAGAATCTTGTGGGGTTTTTAAGGACATTTAATAAGTTATGGTAGTACCTGGAAAATAATTTCAATTTAAGCGATCACTATTCTCAAATAAGTAACTCAAATATTTGGATCAAGGAAAGAAATAAAAAATGGAAAGAGCAAAGCTTGAATTTAAAATTAATAAATTTTGAATTCCTCTAACATCCTTCTGTTAGTATACTTCCAATCTTCTCATAGCTAGTCTTATTTGCTTGGAACAGTCTCTATAGAGATGTATATGAGTACATTTATACATAAAGAATAAAAGACATGCATTGTTACACCATTTTTTCAAAATTTTAGAGGAATTCAGTAGAATTATACACTGTATTCATTAATCATACATTGTTTTAGTTAACTGCTGGCATTTTAGGAGTTCTTTATTTTCCTACTAGTTAATAACATAAATTTTAATCACATAGAGTGATTAAAAATTATTTTAAAGCCATATGTACTTTCGTCCACATATATGATTCACTTTGAATTGCTATAATGTGATTTAGATGATTTCATTTAAGTTTTATTTTTTCCAGAAGTTTAAGAAGCAGATTAACACTTCTCTGACATAATTGTTCTAAGCTGACATGTTCCCTTTTGTCCAGTTGTCTGATTAGACAGCACATGAGTCTGCAGCTGGTGAGCTCCGTTAATTAGTGCATTGCACTGAGTCAAGACTGACTTCCCACCTTGGGGCTTTTGGCTGTGCTCTGATTCACATCTACAGGCTGCAGTCTGCACTACTATAAGTCTGACAAATGGTATCTTGCTGGTCACAAGAAGGGCCAGGCAAGGTAGTATGAGTGCATTGGTACAAACCTGTCACCATTGCTGAGGGGGAAAAAATTATAATATGTGGCTTGTTGCCAGTATAGTAATAGTATCATCTTTATTTATTAAAGACAGCACACTGTGGTCCACATCCAACAATTAAGGTTCTTTGTAACTTCTAGTTCTTGCTCTGAAATCAGAAATCATAGGCTTCATTTGAAATAGCCGGCTAAAGAGCATAATAAACTTTGTCTTCACTATTATAAAAAAAAAAAAGCAAGAAAATGTTACTCCAAGCAGTTTTCCATTCAATGCCCCACAAGGAAGAAGTGGGTAGGTTTTAGACCTACAATGGAGAAAGGGGTTTCTCTTAGTTCTTTGATCTTTTAGTGACTGCCAGATCTTGTAAAGTCTATTAAACCAACTATATACAGACTTTAACTGCTCCCAGCCTCTGAGATATTCCTCCTAAGGAAGAGATGTGTAGCTATTTCATGTTGGGATATTTACAAATTTCCATACATTCTTCCCAGATTTTTTAAATGTACACAAACATGGCATTGAATGAATGTAATTGCTATGAGAAATAGACATGGTAGAAACTGTTTTCAGTTAGCTGTAAGGGACTATGGAGATTAAAAAAAACTGCAATTTTTTTTATTAAATCTGAAAATTAGTCTTATATTAAGCAAAAGATTCACAGAAATAATCTATAGTAACTTAAACTTTCCTAATACAAAAATTTTTTAAAAAAAGAAGTTGCATTATTAAAATGTATTGAAATTCCATGATTTTTTCACATACAGTTAACAATGTTGTGTTTTAATATAATGGTTTTCAGTATTAGTGCCCCATCTGAAGAGCAGCAACTTCATTAAACATTTGTTGCATAGCAGACACAGGCTTGGGAATGTATCTCTAACATAAATTATTTGAAAAGCAGTAATTATATCATTATTTAGAACTATCATTTTATTTTAGTATTCTATGAAAAATGGTTTAGAAACACTTGCTTGAAGGTAAATTCTTCAGGGGATTTGTTAGAAACATCTTCAGCACACACACAAAATAAAACCCTTCACTTAAGGTATATTTAACATGTTGATTCTTATCTTGATCCCCCTAGATTAAATATGATGCTAAAGCAAATCTCTGCTTTACATTGTGGTTAGGGATATGAATAGAGAGTTCAGCTAAGTAAGATCATCATGAAAAACACAATGGGTCTGGTACTGAATGATTTGTAACAATCATAATCAGGGAGTACTGCAGTCTTTCAATTAAATCAGCTATTCTTTAACTAGCTTGGTTGTGGTTGGCAATCAATTTAATCTAAGACTTAGTTTCTTTTTGTTTGTTGTTGTTTTGAGACAGAATCTTTCTCTGTCACCAGGCTGGAGTGCAATGGCACAATCTTGGCTTACTGCAACCTCCGACTCCCTGGTTCAAGCTATTCTCCTGCCTCAGCCTCCCAAGTAGCTGGGATTACAGGTGCCCACCACTGCACCCAGCTAATTTTTGTATTTTTAATAGAGACGGGGTTTCACCATGTTGGCCAGGATGGTCTTGATCTCCTGACCTCATGATCCACCCACGTTGGCCTCCCAAAGTGCTGGGATTACAGACGTGAACCACTGCTCCTGGCTGCTAAGACTTAGTTTCTAAGCATATCTAAGCATATCTGTGTGTTCTCTTTTCACAACACACTGAATAAAATTATTTCAATGTGAACTTTGGAGCCAGATATCCGAGTTCAAAACCCAGATTTTCTGTCATTTATCTGTTGTGGATCTTAGGTAATTGATAATCTTTCTGTGCTTCAGTTTGTTTGTCAGCAAAGTGGAGGTAATTGAAGCAATCATAGTACATGTAAAATTGTTGTCAAATTATGTAAAATTGTTGTCAGTATATACACATTCACATATCCACACACTCACAGACACACAGTACTTAGATCTGTATCTGGCATACATTAAAGTATCTTCTAATATTAATATTCTATCATAATAGTTAAGAGTAATTAACTATAATAATTTGGAGACTTCCAAATTAGAAATTGATATGCTTCATAAAGATCAAATCCTTGAAAACGAAAATCTTGTATTGTTAACCTCTGTTTTTTACCGAATGTGACCCAATATCTGGACATAGACATTATATAATATTATTTGAGAATCAATTAAATATTATGCTCTTACTTTTGCTGTGGCTATGAATATATATAACTGTGAATCTCTCATTCATTGTTTTATGATAATGTTGATAATGATAAATAATAGTCAACATTAACTCTGAGCCAGGTACTGATTTATATTCACAATCTTCCTGCTTTATATCCATCATCTCCAAAACACCCTATTACTCTACAAGATAGGAGAAATTCACTTTATTTTACAGATTAAGAAACTGAGATTTAAATGTAAGTTAGTTACCGGGTTTATATGTGTATGCATATATATAACATATTATACATACATAATTATTCTTTATCTGTTCTTAAATGTAGACATGAAAGAAAACGGTAGGTTTTATGTAAGAGTAATTATGTTTTAGAAATAAATCTATATTGAGAAATAGCTTAAATCAAAGATTAACAATCAATCAAATACTCCCTTAGTTGATAAGATAAATAATTAAGATTCACAGTGATCTTAATGTTTTCACACTAACCTTCTTCAGAGCAAAACAGGAGGTCTGCTGAGGTTTCTTTTTTACAACTGAAAACCAATGAGAATTTGGGTTCTCGTCTCTGGTTCACATTGTTTTCTCATAACTAGTGTTGGAAATCCAAGTGTAAGAACCAGAAGAGCTCTGCAGGTCTCTGTAGAAACTCAGAGAAGGTTGACATCGACCTTACACGTATGATATTTCTGGCCTCTCTGTGACCATAAGAGACTAAGGAAGCTAGAAGGGAAATGAGTGATTTGGGTGATTTACCTGTCCCCTGAACTTGAGATAGAACCAGGACTGTAACAGTAGGACCTGCTTTATCACCAGTTCTCAATAGGACTCTCAGGTAATATAGAGACCAACTAAAAAAATATTAGTGAATGTAAGAAAGCCCAACAATTGGAAATGGGAAAATTTGTCAGAGCAATGATAACATATATACAACAAAACAGAAATAGTGAAAAAAATAGAAGATACATTAATTAATTTATTTTTAAAGTATTATACTTTAAGTTCTGGGGTACATGTACAGGTCATGCAGGTTTGTTACATAGGTATATATGTGCCATAGTGGTGGTCTGTTGCATCTGTTGCCCCATCATCTACATTAGATATTTCTCCTAATTCTATCCCTCCCCAATTTCTCCACCCCCTGCTATTCCTCCCCTAGCCTCCCACCCCCACTCAGGCCCCTGTGTGTGATGTTCCCCTTCCTGTGTCCATGTGTTCTCATTGTTCAACACCCACTTATGAGTGAGAACATGTGATGTTTGGTTTTCTATTCTTGTGTTAGTTTGCTGAGAATGATTGTTTCCAGTTTCATCCATGTCCCTGCAAAGAACATGATCTCATCAATTTTTATGGCTGCATTGTACTCCGTGGAGTATATGTGCCACATTTTCTTTATCCAGTCTATCATTGATGGGCATTTGGTTTGGTTCCAAGTCTTTGGTATTGTGAACAGTGCTGCAATAAACATACGTGTGCATGTGTCTTTATAATAGAATGATTACTGGGTATATACCCAAAGGATTATAAATCATTCTATTAATTTTTTAAAAAAATTTTTGTAGGCTATATTTGTGGAGTACATGAGATTTTAATACAGGTATGCACTGTGCTGTAATCACATAATGGAGAATGAGATGTCTACTCCCTCAAGCATTAATCCTTTGTGTTACAAACAATCCAATTACACTTTTCGTTATTTTGAAATATACAATTAAGCTATTATCTAATGTAGTCACCCTGTTGTGCAATGAAATAGTATATGTCTTATTCATTCTATTTTTTCTACCCATTAACAATCCCTACCTCCCTGCCAGTAACCCACTACACTTTGAAACCTCTGGTAACTCTTTCTACTCTCTATGTCTATGTGTTAAATTGTTTTGATTTTCAGATCCCACAAACAAATGAGAATATTCAGTGTTTCTCTTTCAGTGCCCAGCTTTTTCACTTAACATAATGAACCTGTTCCATCCATGTTGTTGCGAGTGACAGAATCTCATTCTTTTTTATGGTTAAACAGTAATCCGTTATGTATATGTACCACATTTTCTTTATCCATTCATTCATTATAGAGGTCTTTTTTACTTCTTTGGTTGATTCCTAGGTATATAATTTATGTATGGCTATGATAAATGGGATTGCATTTTTTTTTCTGATTTCTTTTTTGGTATATAAAAACACTACTGACTTTTGTAAGTTGATTTTGTATTCTGCAACTTTTGATGGACACTGAGGTAGCTTCCAAATATTGGCTATTGTGAACAGCACCGCAACCAACATGGGAGTGCAGTGTCTCTCTGATTTGCTGATTTTCTTTCTCTGGGATGTATACTCAGCAGTGGGATTGCTGAGTTCTATGGTAGCTCAACTTGTAGTTTTTTGAGAGACTTTCAAACTGTTCTCCATAGTAGTTGTACTAAGATTCCCACCAAAAGTGTTTGAGGGTTCCCATTTGTCTCACCAGCATTTTATAATTGTCATTTGGATGTAAGCCATTTTAACTGGGGTGAGATGATATCTCAATGTAATTTTTATTTGCACTTCTCTGATGATGATGTTAAGCACCTTTTCGTATGTCTGTTGGCCATTTGTATATCTTCTTTTGAGACATGTCATTCAAATCTTTTGTTAATTTTTAATCAGATTACTAGATTTTTTTATAGGGTTATTTGAGCTCCTTATAAATTCTGTTTTTTAAGCCCTTGATCAATGGGTAGATTGCAAATATTTTATCCCAGTCAGGGGCTTGTCTCCTCACTTAGTTGATTGTTTCCTTTGATGTGCAGAGGCTTTTTAACTTGATATGATACCATTTATCTATTTTTGCTTTGGTTGCCAGTGCTTGTGGAATATGGCTCAAGAAATTTATGTCCAGGCCAATGTCCTGGAGATTTTCTCCAGTGTTTTCTTGGAGGAGTTTCATAGTTTGAGGTCTTAAATTTAAGTCTTTAATCCATTTTGATATGATTTTTAATATGGTGAGAGACAGGGGTCTAATTTCATTCTTTTGCATATGGATATCCAATTTTCCCAGCACAATTTATTGAAGAGACTAGTTTTCCCCTAGTGTATGTTCTCGGCATCTTTGTCAAAAATAAGTTCAATGTAAGTGTGTGGATTTATTTGTGGGTCATCTTTTCTGTCCTGTGTGTGTGTGTGTGTGTGTGTGTGCGTGTGTGTGTTATGCCAATACAATGCTATTTTGATTACTATGGTTTTATAATATAATTTAAAGTCAGTATGTGATTCTTTGAGTTTTATTTATTTTGCTTAGGGTAGCTTTGGCTACTCGGAATCTTTTGTAATTCCATATAACTTTCAGGATTGTCTGTTTCTGTGCAGAATGCCATTGGTATTTTGATAGGGATTGCTTTCAAAGTGTAGACTGATTTGGGTGGTATGGACATTTTAACAATATTGTATCCTCCAATCAATGAACATGGAATATGTTCCCACTTTTTGGTGTTCTCTTCAATTTCTTTCCTCAGTGTTTTATAGTTTTCATTATAAAGTCTTTCCTTTCTTTGGTTAATTCCTAAGCATTTAATTTTATGTGTGGTTATTATAAATGTGATTATATTTTTTATTTTTTTCCACATAGATCAGTTTTGAAATATAGAAATGCTACTGATTTTTTGTATGTTGATTTTGTATCCAGCAACTTTACTGAATTTGTTTATCAGTTATATTTTTTTTCATGGAGTCTTTCGGTTTTTCAAAATATAAGATTATATAATCTGCAAACAAGGATAATTTGACTTCTTCCATTTCAGTTTGGATGACATTTATTTCTTTCTCTTGTTTGACTTCTCTAGCTAGGACTTCCAGTACTATGTGGAATAACAGTGGTGAAAGTGGTTATCCTTGTCATGTTCTAAATCACAGGGAGAAGGCTTTCAGTATCTCCCCATTCAGTATACTACTAGCTGTAGGTTTGTCATATATGGCTTTTATTATGTTGACATATGTTCCTTCTATACCCAGTTTTTTAATGATTTTTATCCTAGAGGAATACTAAATTTTATCAAATGCTTTTTCAGCATCAGTTGAAATTATCATATGGCTTTTATATTTCAATCTGCTGATATAATGTACCACATTGAATTGCACATGTTGAACCATCCTTGTCTCCCAAGGATAGATCACACTTGGTCATGATGAATAATCTAATGTATTGTTGAATTTGATTTGGTAGTATTTTCTTGAGAATTTTTGCATCAATATTCGTCAGAGATATTGGTCTGTAGTTTATTATGATTATTATTATGTGTCTATGTCTGGTTTTGGTATCAGGGTAATATGGCCTTGTAGAATGAGGTTTGGAAGTACTCTCTATTTTTCAGAATAGTGTGAGTAGGATTGGTATTAGTTCTTCTTTAAATATTTGGTGAATATTCTCTCAGTAAAGATACATTCTCCCAGCAAAAATTATCCCAGTGAAGACTGGTGAATTAGATTCTGTTCAGGTTTTGGATTTCTTCCTGGTTCAATGTTCATAGACTTTGTGTCTAGGAATTTGTCCATTTCTTCTAGATTTTCTAATTTATTGGCATATAGTTGCTCATAGTTGCCAGTAATGATCCTGTGAATTTCTGAAGTATCAGTTACAATGTCTCTTTACATTTCTGGTTTTACTTATTTGGATCTTCTCTATTTCTTAGTTTGGCTAAAGGTTTGTTGATTTTGTTCAACTTTTCAAAAAACTCATTTTTTGTTCCATTGATCTTTTCTATCATTTTCTTCATATCAAATCACTTATTTATGCTCTGATCTTTATAATTTCTTTTCTTCTATTTTGGGTTTGGTGTGCTCTTGCTATTCTAGTTCTTTAAGATGCATTGTTAGGTTATTTGAAGGCTTTGTTTATGTTTTATTAATGTAGTAGCTTATAGCTATAAATTTGCCTCTTAGTACAGCTTCTGCTATATCCCAAAGGTTTTGATATGTTGTGTTTTCATCAGAAACGATTCAAGATTCAAGACTTTTTCTGTCTGTGCAGTGTCTTTTTCAGTAATACATAGGTAAAACCAGTTACTATGAGGGCTCACTTGATTTTTGGCTCTTTTGAAAGTGTTCTGTTTTTTTGTTTGTTTGTTTGGCTTTTTTTGTTTTGTTTTGTTTTCATGATAATAGTTGTTAAATTGATTTTGCTTGTTGGGGAGATGACTGGTGGAGCTTTCTAGTCCATCGTCTTCCATTCGTTTTTCTAAAAGAACGTATCTTTAAAGATTCTACATTCTGGAAAAAAAAACATTTTTGCTAACTTTAGGTTTCAAATAAAAAGTTACAGAAAATGAATAAAACTCGGGTATTCCATCTATAATTATCTGTCAGGATATCTGTCAGGATATATTATCTGTCAGGATGGAATTAGAACATTTGAAGAAATGCAATTACTGTGACATCTGAGAAAAATGACACGAAGGATTCTAAATAACAATAAATGTAATAGTTTAGAACTTGTTATAGAAGATGAAGAGGAAAAGAAACAATGATAAGTAGTGCTTTTTGGTTTCTCCAAAAAAAAAATATATATATATATATATATATATATATATATATATATATATATCTGTCTCGGTCTTTCTCTGTTTCTTTGTACATATGCATGCATACACACACATGCAGTTGCACACATACTTAAAACCAAATGGATAAAAAGAATTGTCTTGAAATGACTAAATGATGCAAACTAAAAATGAAATAAGTAAAATCATCCAAAGAGTTTCATCCAGGGTAGGTAAAAAGGGCAGAGCATTGCAGGGAGGAAGGAATGAGAAAACATTCTAAACTTATCTTGAAGTAGAAGTTGGGGAAATGCAGTATCTTGGTAAGACAGTGCATTTAGATAGGGAAACGGTTGGTATATTGTTTTCTAATAAAAATAAAGCAATATTTGCTGAAATAGAAGAGCACATATGGGAAAATAGCCATTAATAGAATGAGGAGGTACAATAAAATGTTCAAATTAAAACAAAAAGAAAATGAAATAAATCACACATTGATATAAATAGAAAAATTACTTGAAAGACCAGAAGAAAACACAAGAAACAGTATAAAACACTGAACTTAGTTTACGTGGAAGAAATAAAGCTTTTGTTTTAAAGTATTTAAGCTATATAAGTATATAAAATTTTTAATCAGCTTAACAAGACAGATACAGCCCTATCATAAAAGTATAAAATCTGGGCAAACAATAAGACCTAAACAAATACTGTAATGTTTTAAAATGGAAAACTTACTGTGATAAAACTAATATTGTCCCAAATATATATTTATATTTTGAAATAATGTTTGTTTTACATTTACATTAACCATTAATGGTGTAATTTCAATTAGAGACAGAAGGGATTGTTGGGATATAGGACAAAATAGTAAAATATTTGTTAGGAATGTATATTTAAGAAAAGGCAAGAAAATTACACACACATTCACACACACATAAACATTCACACATGCAAAAGGTCTTTGTGGGTGTGTGTTTGTATATATGCAGTTGTGGAGGGGTATGTACCTTAACAGATATCAGTTACTCCTCTACAGTCAAATCAATCAAAACAGAGGAAAGTATTTATAAAATATATTCTAGCATATGTAACATTTAATGTAAGAAGAAGACTGATAGTTCAGTGTGAAATGACATTATTAAACTAATGATACTTAAAGTCTGGCTAACCAAAAGGAAAAGATAAAAATGGACTCCATTCTAATATTCAAGAAAATACTGGCAAACTGAATGCAATAGCACATCAAAAAGCTTATCCATCACTACCAAGTAGGCTACATCTCAGGGATGCAAGGCTGGTTCAACATATGCAAACCTGTAAATGTAATACATCACATAAACAGAACCAAAGACAGAAACCACATGATTATCTCAATTGATGCAGAGAAGGCCTTCAACAAAATTCAACAGCCCTTTATGTTAAAAACCCTCAATAAACTAGATATCCACAGAACTTATCCCAAAATAATAAAAGCTATTTACCATAAACCCAGAGCCGATATCATACTGAATGGGCAAAAACTAGAAGCATTCCTTTGAAAACTGGAAAAAGACTCCAGTTTGAACAAGGTATTCGAATAGGAAAAGAGGAAGTTAAATTGTCTCTATTTGCAGATGACATGATTGTATATTTAGAAGACCCCATCGCCTCAGCCCAAAATCTTAAGTTGATAAGCAACTTCAGCAAAGTCTCAGGATACAAAATCAATGTGCAAAGATCACAAGCATTCCTATACACCAATAACAGACAGAGGGCCAAATCATGAGTGAACTCCCATTCACAATTGCTACAAAGAGAATAAAATACCTAGGAATACAATTAACAAAGAATGTGAAGGACCTCTTCAAGGAGAACTACAAACCACTTTTCAAGGACGTAAGAGAGGACACAAACAAATGGGAAAACATTCCATGCTCATGGTAAGGAAGAATCAATATTGTGAAAATGGCCATACTGCCCAAAGTAACTTACAGATTCAATGCTATCCCCAACAAGCTACAATTGATCTTCTTCACAGAACTAGAAAAAACACTTTAAACTTCATATGGAAACAAAAGAGAGACTGCATAGACAAGAAAATCCTAAGCAAAAAAAAACAAACCTGGAGGCATCATGCTACCTGACTTCAAACAATACTACAAGGCTACAGTAATCAAAACAGCATGGTACTGTTACCAAAACAGATAGATGAGTGAAACAGAACAGAGGCCTCAGAAGCAACAACACACATCTACAACCATCTGATCTTTGACAAATCTGACAAAAACAAGCAATGGGGAAAGGATTCCCTGTTTAATAAATGGTGTTGGGAAAACTGGCTAGCCATGCGCGGAAAGTGGAAACTGGATTCCTTCCTTATATCCTACACTAAAAGTAACTCCAGATGGATTAAAGATTTAAACATAAGACCTAATACCATAAAAACTCAAGAAGAAACCCTAGGCAATACCATTCAGGACATAGACATTGACTTCATGACTAAAACACCAAAAGCAATGGCAACAAAAGCCAATATAGACAAATGGGCTCTAATTAAACTTAAGAGTTTCTGCACAGCAAAATAAACAATCATTCGAGTGAACCAGCAAACAACAGAATGGGAAAAAATTTTTGCAATCTACCCATCAGACAAAGCGCTAATCTCCAGAATCTACAAAGAACTAAAGCAGATTTACAGGAAAACAAACACATTCAAAAGTGGGTGAACGATAAGAACAGACACTTTTCAAAAGAAGATATTTATGAGGCCAACAAACATATGAAAAACTGCTGATCATCACTGGTCATTAGAGAAATACAAATCAAAACCACATTGAGATACCATCTCACGCCAGTTAGAATGGAGATCATAAAAAATCTGGAGACAACAGATGCCAGAGAGGATATAGTGAAATAGGAACACTTTTACATGTTGGTAGGAGTGTAAACTAGTTCAACCATCGTGGAGGACAGTGTGGCACTTCCTTAAGGACCTAGAAATAGAAACTCCATTTGACCCAGCAATCCCATTACTGGGTATATACCCAAAGGATTATAAATTGTTCTATTATAAAGACACATTCATATGTATGTTCATTGTGGCACTGTTTACAATAGCAAAGACCTGGAACCAACCCAAATGCCTATCAACAATAGACTGGACAAAGAAAATGTGGCACATATACACCATGGAATGCTATGCAGCTATAAACAATGATGAGTTTGTGTCCTTTGTAGGGACATGGATGAATCTGGAAACCATCATTCTTGGCAAACTGACAGAAGAATAGAAAACCAAATACTGCATATTCTCACTCATAGGCAGTATTGAACAATGAGAACACATGGACACAGGGAGGGGAACATCATACACTGGTTTGTGTTGGGAGTGGGGGGCTAGGGGAGGGACTTTTGGGGAAGGGAGATTGGGGAGGGATATAACTGGGAGAAATGCCTGATGTAGGTGACTGAGGTATGGAGACAGCAAACCACCATGGCATGGATGTAACTATACAACAATCCTGAAAGATCTGTACATGTATCCCAGAACTTAAAGTACAATTTAAAAAAATTGACTCCATTATTCTGTCTTATACAATATAATTTTACATAGTCTTGTGTATAAAAATCTAGAATCAGAGAATACTTTATTTTATAAAAATTATGTATATTAAATACGTTTTTATAGCCAATGTATGAAAATTAATAAGCAAATGATTGATTTGAGAAATAATTATAATGTAGATTTCACAAAAGTTCTTGTCTACAGTCCATTGCTGGGAAGGATTAGGTGAAAACATGTTCACATATTGAAAATGAATGTGAATTGTTAACAGCTTTTTGAAGACCAATCTTGAGATATCTAATAACTAATAAAATTAAAAATACCAATATATTTTAATACAGTTAAGCCACTTCTAGGAAACTTTCTCTTAGAATTCAAAACCACTGTAGTAAATCTATATATGTAAGTATGTTTATACTAGCATTGCTTATAATGGCAAAAGCAAATATTCTTGCCATTAACAGGAAAACTGATTTTAGATTATGTTATGTTCTTTTAAAAGGTTTCTGTAAAGTAGGAATTTTTTTTAATTGTTTTATAGAAAAGGAAACAATAGGTGATAGACAACCTACTGAATGAGAGAAAATATGTGCAAATCACAGATAAGGAGACAATTTCTACAATATATAAGGAACTTTTATAACTCCATTTCAAAACATTCATAGCCCAATTTTTAAAATGGGCTAAGACTTGAAGAGACACTCTTCTAAAGGAAATATACAAATGCCCATTGCATATATAAAGAGATGCTTGGTGTCATTAATCATCAGGGAAATGCCAATTAAAATCAAAATGAGATATTACCTTATATATATTTAGATAGACACAATCAAAAACAGAAAATAATAAGTATTGACTAGGGTATAGATAAATTGAGACACTTGAAGACTATTGGTAGGAATGCAAAATTGTGTAGCTGCTATAGAAAAGATAATATAGAGAGTCATTAAAAAAATAAAAAGAGCACTACCATAAGAACCAGAAATTCTACTTCTGGGTATGTAGTCAAAAGAATTAAAAGCAGTATTACAAAAAGATATTACCACTCCAGTGTTTACTGTGGCATTATTCACAGTCAAACTATAGAAAGAGCCTAACTGTCCATCAATAGATCAATTAATAAACAAAATGTGATATATACATCCAGTGAAGTATCATTCAACTTTTAAAAATTGGGTATTTTTATAAAATACTCTTATTTGAGGAAAAAAGATGCAAAAGTATACATAATATAATCATACATTAAAAATGACATTTTAAATATATATTCACATACAATTACATAAGCATGGAGAAATAACTGTGAGATAGTAGGATCATGGGCACAAAGAATAGAAAAGGAGATGAGCTAAGTAAAAAATTAGAAAAAGATTGTACAAATTACAAAATATATATAACTGGATTTATGTGTTAATAACATGTACATGAGTGTGTGTGTCTGTGTCTATGTAGCTGGTAAGAATTCATTCCTTTAAAGTAAAATGAAGTTATTGGTACATAAATGATCTCTGAAGTTTTTACAGTGACTGAATTCCACTATCACTCCTCTCAACTTCTCTACCTTACCGGAATCAAGATAATGACTTATTGGAAGAATAGCAGCTAAACAGACAAATATTAGAAGAAATAAATAAATAGTCTTGGCAATATTGTGAAGCCAAAAGAAAACAAGTGGTCTCCTCTATTTCATTCCGAAAAGAAAAAAGAAAAAAATGCAGTACCATCAGCTTGCTTCTTGCCTTTTCTGATAACATTAGTATTATATTTATTTTCTTTTCAATCTACTGCTTCTAAAATGGTCAATAGCAGTGTGATGGGATTCTACCACTACTGATTTTTCTTTTTTACTTCTTATCCACTTGAAGATTCCTTTTGGTTCACTTGGTGATTTTGCTATTTCCATTCATGACACAAGTTTCCTGTATTTCACAACTCTTAAGTCACCAAGTACCATGAAGCATGTCTGGCCTTACCTGAAATAAAAATTATATTCACACTCTTTTCATTAACCAGACAATTGTTAGATGCAAAGTCATTTAAGCTTTCCCAGCTGAATGCCACAATCATGGGAACCCATGACTCCCATTTGTGAGTAGGTCAGTAGAAATAAGACACACACTCACCATGTAAACAGACATTTCCCTTTCTTGGGTAAAATCAACACAAAAACCTACAGCTGGTATTGTTAAGAGAGCTCATTAAAGTAGTGGAAGAACCCTCTTCCTTTTTACTTTGTGAATGCAGTATCTGGGTTTGGGGTCTTATGTGTCCACTATGGAGTGGAAGTCCCACAAACTAAACTGAATACTGGGTCTCCTGGCTTGCAGACTTTACTGTTTACCATAATGGCAATTTTCTTGTTTGGTCTCAGCCTCTGTTACTATCCAACCCATGTGTTATTCTTTTATGTGTGTTAGGTGTCTACAAACATTGAGCTACATTTTCTAGACTTTTTCCTGTTGATTTTCAGTTACATTCTGCCACTGAAGTACTAGTATCAGACTAAAAGTTAGAATAAAGGGAGAAGAGATAATCTGCTTTATGTTTATGGCATCTGTGACCATCCCATGTGGGTCATTGTCTTTGATTTGGGCGTCTTCCAGTAATGGGCAGCAGTTGATTCCTACATCTTTTAGCAGTTCCAGCAGGTGCAAGGCTGAGCCTCTTCCTCAGTCTCAATCCTAGTCCTGGTTCTGAGCATTCCTTCAGAAGGCTCAGCACCCTACTCCTACCCCCAAGGCAGTCCTCAGATCAACCAGGTGGCAATTTCAGTGGTCCAGCACCCCCTTTATGACAATTGCATGTGGGGTCCAAGCTTCATCCCAATACTCCTTTGGGGGTTGATGGTCCGGCCATTACTGCCAGCTCCTAATCTGTGATTTCTGAACTATGATCACAACTTCAGACTTATTTCCCCCAGCCTGAGAGATATTAACTGTTTGCTATGGGTAATAATCTGAGTTATTTCAGTGTTCCCTTTTTGCTCTTTCAGCCCTTCTCAGTTTTCTAATGAGCACCCTACATTAAACTCCTTTTTGAAAAATCTAGAGCACTTTGTTTTCCTGACTTCAGGGAGAAGGAGGAGTGGTGCATCATCATTTTAACTTGTAAATCTTTAAATATGTACTTTACAGTAGCATCTGAAGCCAGTACCTGAGTTTTTAATGTAGAATTTCCCACTATGCTTCAGGCTTAGGAACTTTATAACTTCTTAAGTAGGGCTTCCAAAAATCATAGATTTTCTACCACTACTGCTTTTTCTCTTTTATTTCTTAACCACTTGAGGATTCCTTTTGGTTCACTCAGTGATTTTACTATTTTCATTCATGAAACAAATTTTATATATTCCACAATTCTTAACCCACTAAATACCATGGGGCATGTCTGGCTTCCCCTGAAATAAGAATTGTGTCCTCACTCTTTTCATTAACCAAACAATTGTTAGTCACAAAGTCATTTAAGCTATCCCAGCCCAGCGTCACAATCATCGGAACCCATGACACCATTTGTGATTGGGTCACTAGAAATAAGACGCAGATATAAACTCACCATATAAATAGACATTTACTTTTCTTGAGGGTAGATCAGGCCATAGCTTATTACATGGCATGAAAGGCACTTTATTAAATGATTGTTGCTATCTCCCATTCTGACCACCCTTACTGCAACACAGCAAGCTCCTTTATTCCAGCCATACTAAATGCATCTACAATCTGCACAAGATATATGTCTATATGATATATCATTCCCACTTCACTCCTCACTCCTTATCCTCTTGAAATATTAAGATCAAAACTCACCTTCTCTAACCTCAAATATTTCTCAGCATCTTATGTTTACCTGCAGGATAAACTAATTGTTGGTTTGTTTAGCTCTTAGCCTAGACTATTTTGAGCCCCAAAGTTTTCTCCTTTATATCCTTCTCCAATAATTACTTCATTATAGGACACAAAATTTGTTCCAATAATAAAAAGGCAAGAGCCAAATTGTCTGGTATAAAAATTCTAGCTCTGACAGTTACTAGCTGTGTGACTTCAGCAAGTCACCTAAACACACTTACGTTTAGTTTCCATTTGTGTAAAGTTACTGTGCAGAAACACTTTCCTTTAATTACGTTCCACTTGTCAATTTTTGTTTTTGTTGCAATTGCTTTTGAGTATTTTACCATAAATTATTAACCATGGCCAATGTCAACAATGGTATTTCCTAGGTTTTCTTCTAGGATTTTTATAGTTTTAGGTCATACATTGAAGTCTTTAATTCATCTCAAGTTAATTTTTATATATGGTAAGGGATCAGTTTCATTCTGCATATGACTAGCCAGTATTGCCAACACCATTTATTGAATAAGGATTGCTTTCCCTATTGCTTTTGCCGACACTGTATAAGATCCTATGATGGTAGGTTTGCAACTTTATTTCTGGGTTGTCTATTCTGTTCCGTTTTCTATGTACTTGTTTCTGTACCAATACCACGCTCTTTGGTTAATGTAACCTTATAGTATAGTTTGAAGTCAGACAATATGAGTCATCCAAATTTGTTCTTTTTGTTTAGAAGTGCTTTGACTATTTGGGCTCTTTCTTGGTTTAATACAAATTTTAGAGTAGGGTTTTCTAATTCTGTAAAAAATACTGATTCTTCCAATCCATAAGCACAGGCACTTTTCCATTTATTTGCCTTGTCTCTGATTTATTTCAGCAGTGTTTCATAGTTATCCTTGTAGAAATATTTCACCTCCTTGGCTAACTGTATTTCTAAGGGGTGTGTGTGTGTGTGTGTGTGTGTGTGTGTGCATGCGTGTGTGCGCGTGCACACGTGTGTGTGTGCATGTGTTTCTCTGGTAATGGGATTCTGTTCTTGATTTGGTTTTCAGCTATAATGTTATTGGCATATAGAAATGCTACTACTTTTTATACATTAAATTTATATCCTAAAATTTACTGAAGTTTTTTGTCATTTCTAGGAGAAGAATCTTTAGGGTTTTATAGGTATAGAATCATATCATCAGCAAAGAGATAGTTTAAAAATTATGAATCTGACAAAGATCTAATATCCAGGATCTATAAGAAACTTAAACACATTAACAAGCAAAAAACAACCCCATTAAAGAATGGGCAAAATACATGAACAGACACTTCTCAAAATAAAACATTCAACAGACACCCCACAAAATAAAACATTCAAGCAGTGAAGGTTAATATTAGGTGTTGATTTGATTGTATTGAAGGATGCTTAAATGGCTAGTAAAGAATTGTTTCTGGCTGTGTCTCTCAATGTGTTGCCAGAGGAAATTGACGTTTGAGTTAGTGGACAGAGAGAGGAAAACCTACCCTGAGTGTGGGTTAGCACCATCGAATCAGCTGCCAACCCAGCAAAAACAGCAGCCATAAGAAGATGGGATAACTTTGCTTGCTGGGTCTTTTGCTGTCTTCTTTTACTCACATCATATGCTTCCTTCCATTCCTCCTGCCCTTGGGCATCAGACTCCAGGTTCTCTGGCCTTTGGACTCTTGTACTTACACCAGTGGTTTGCAGGAGGCTCTTGGGCCTTTGGCCACAGACTAAGGCTATTACTTTGGCTCCCTAGTTTTGAGGCTTTTGGACTCGGACTCAGCCACTACCGGCTTCTTTCTCTTCCCCAGCTTGCAGAGAGCTTATCACAGGACTTTGCCTTGTGATTCTGTGAGCCAGTTCTCCCTAATAAACTCCCTTTCACATATCCTATTAGTTCTGTCCATACGGAGAAACGTAACTAATACAAATGGCCAGCAAACATCTGAAAAAATTGTCACCACTAATCATCAGAGAAATTCAAACAAAGCCACAATGAAATACTATCTCATATGAGTCAAAATGGTTGTTATTAAAGAGTCAAAATATAACAGATGCTGATGAGTCTGTGGAGAAACAGAAATGCTTATACACTGTTGCCAGGAAAGTATATTAGTTTAGCCACTGGGAAAAACGGTTCAGAGAGTCCTCAAACTTAAAACAGAATTACATTCAACCCAGCAATACCATGACTGGGTATATACACAAAGGAAACTAAACCATTTTACAAAAGGGTACAGGCACTCATATGTTCATGACAGCACTATTCACTATAGTGAAAGCATGAAATCAACCTAGGTGCCCACCAATGGTGCACAGGATAAACAAAATAAAATTGATAAAGAAATAGACCATGGAATACTATGTATCCATAAACAGTAATGAAATAATGTTCTTTGTAGCAACATGGATACAGCCAGAGGTTGTTATCCTAAACTAATTAATTTGGTAACAGAAAACCAAATACCACATGTGGGAGCTAAATACTGTATATGCATGGACATAATGATGGGAATCATAGACATCAGGGACTATTAGAGGGGAGGGGGAGGGAGAAAAAAAGCTCTGAAAAAGTACTATCAGTACTATGCACTCTTCCTGAGTGCCAGAATCATTTGTTCAGCAAACCTCAGCATCACACAATATATTCATGTAACACATTTTCACATATATCCTCTGAATCTAAAATAAAAATTGAAGTTATTTAACAATAAATAAAGTTGGGATAGTAATAGTAGGAAGTTAAATATGTAAAGAATTTAGAATAGTGCCTGGCAGATTGTAAACATTGCATAAAAGCTTACTTTTATTACTATTACTAAATAGCTATTCCTATTAGGAGAAAGATCAATTATATATGCTGAAAGGTAGAACAGCTGTAGTTTGAAGAAAAAACGTGGGGCTTGATAAAATGTTGTATTTTCTTATAAAAAGCATAATCAGTAGACAAGGCTTTAGGACTATGAACTGGACTTATAAATGAAATCAAAATTCTTAGATTAATTTAAAACAACCAGATAGATATGGGCTATTACATGTAATTTTGAATTTTCAAAAAATTATACTCATCTTTGGCATCACTAATGCAAGAAATACATACCATGTTAGGCTGAATTCTCCACTCATATAACTTGGCATAACATTGCTTTTGTTTTATTGTGTCATGACTTTGCTGTAGCTTCTATGACACTTTGGATTTAGATTATTTTATGAACATCCAGAGGGTAGAATGTCACCTAATGAATCATTAATACTGCTGTAGCAGCATGGTTTTCCATTATACTTTCTTCCTGAATGGTAACCTGACTTGACCCTAATGATTCTGGGAAGTAATAGAATCATAGCTCATCTGGCTGTATATATAAGAATAGGAATAGATGCACAGAGAACATTCTTTCCATTTTATCAGCAATGGAATGGATCCATTTGGTGATAATCATTAGGATGAGCAGATGATGGATTTATTCACTCATTCATGAGGTTTCATATAGCTTCCTTTCTCAATTGTCTATGTAAAATAGATGGTTCTTCCACTACAGGAAACTTGAGGTAGTTTTTCATGTTACCCTGTATGAGGAGACTTTTAAAAAGATGCTATAGAAGGCAAACTATAAATAATTTTTTTAAAAATGTTTTTTTAAAATCAGACTGTTTAACAGGAGTTTTCCAGGAAACAGACCCTGAGTCTATGAAGTCCTTACTCCTCCAGTCAGCACTTCTGGCAGCTGAGGAAATAGGCAAAGTGGGTGCCACACCACAAAATCTCTACACACAGAAATCTCCAAAGATCAGCCATGATACACTAAATCCTCTACCTTCAATCATGATGTTTTCTATAATTTTCCATATCACACCAAGTATATGTATGTGTGTGTATGTGTGTGTGTGTGAGAGAGAGAGAGAGAGAAACAGAGAGAGAGGTGGAGAGAGGGAGACAGAAAAAGTAGAATCAATCTAAGCATGGGCATTTATAGTGCAAATTTCATATTTGATTACAGAAAGAATGTGAGAAAGTAGAAAGTCCTGATATTTATTTAAATAGTATCTAGAATATTTGCTTTAGCTTTGGAGATTGCCTACCAGGACTCTGTAAAACAATATTGTATTCTCAAAAGCAATAAAACTTATAAGTGGTTGCAAGTTATTTATAACCTGGTGAAGAAAGTTAAAATACTCTTAATAATTTTAAAAAACCTTTCACATACAGATAGTATGCTAGTGATTCATTCAGCTAAAAGTGAATTATAAGAGTGAGTGTCCTAATTTGCAAATTCAGTTTTTATAAAATGTCAATATTATGATACATTAATTTTTAAATGTGATTAAAAATACTTTTTATTTGTTTTATGATATTAGAAGGTATTAGCAAAGCTTAAAGTAGTTTTGTCAATTATGTTTTTTCAATTAATAACAAATCTGGCCCCTTCAATGCAAAGTTAATATGGATCATTACAAAAAAGCAAGCTAATTGAACAAATCAAAGTATACCAAATAAAATAATAACATAAAATGTGTCTATTGATTATATAACCTCTTTTCCAGAACTCAGTTACAATATGTCTGCTTTAATCTAAAACAGAAAAGCAGCTTTCAGTGTTTTCATGTACATTCTTAGTTATTTTGCTAGTGAAAATAATTTTATATATAACTGAAATGACTTCCTACTTACCATGTTTAAAAATATAACATTATTCCACTTGTAAAATTAACATTGGTTATAGGAAAGTATTCTGAAAATAAAGTGAAATGCAAATACAATATAATATAATCTGGTTCCAAGAGGTAACCATTATTGACATTTTGATTTATAAATATCCACATAAATTTCTATGTATGTATATCCACATACATCTGTGTCACATCTGTATATCCACATAAATAATGAATGTGTATATGATTTCTATATCAATATGATCTTAGTAATATTTCTGTAACTTTTCAACTTAACATATCAAACAATTTTCTCAGTCAATAAATGGGCATAGAACTTTTGCTTTTGTGAAATTTATGTGCCTTGATGTATGCATCTATTCTCAATTTTTTGTAATCTTTTTAATTTCTAATCATTTTCTATAGTTACTAACAATATGACAGTAAACAACCCTATATATACACTTTACTTGATTCCATATATTTTTCCCGAGAAAGAATTTCTAAAAATGGTTTTTTTAACAATTATTTTGAGGCACATTTTAAATTGACCTGTAGGAGCTTTCTGTCATTTTCATCTTTACTGCTAGTGTAAGAGAATATCACTTCTCCACTATCTTTTTCTGTTTCAACATATTTGTATTTCTTTTTAAATCCTTCCTAAGATTCTAGGCAAAAATAAAAAGGGGAGGGGAGAAATGCTCATAATCCTAATTTGCACTGCTTTGATTACTACTTATGCTGAACATCATTCATTTGCTGTGGGACACTATATTTCATTATTTGTAATTTATTTTGTTCGTGTTTCAATTGTGGTTTTGTCTCTTAGAATTGTTTTTAAATTTCATTTACATGTTCAGGATATCAAATCATTAATCCATTGCTTCTCTATAATTTTTGTTTACTAGTCATTTTGCCTTTTAATTTTGTTTAAGGTCTTCATACTGTGTTTATCATTTAATTGTGTTATCAAGGAATGCATAATTATGTAGTCAAATATCAATATGTTTTAAAAATAATTTCTGGTTTTACTCTATATGTGATATCTCTTTTTAAAAGCTTTTTTTCCATTGCTGGAAGAATATAAAAATAAAAGCAAACATATTATAACATTCCAAAGTCAAGAAAATCACAAGCTACAGAATACTGAAGAATATTTTGAAATATCAAACGAATCATACAGTACAGATAAGATATTATAGAGAGATGAGAAATTCTCAGGAATAGAAGCTAAAGAAAGATCACCACTCCTATGAGAGTCTTCCTGTGAAATTCTTGGGATAATGCTGGATTAGAGCAGGGGATAGAAGCAAATGTGAGTTTGAGAAGTCACTGGAAGAATTTGTCAAATATTGATGGAACAGCTTCTCTAGTATTGACGAGTAGATTTTGATATCTGAAACACAACTCTCTCAGTCAGTTTGAGGACCTGCAGAAGGGATTAGAGTAAGGCCGACCAGAGAGTCAAAGGTTAATCTCCAGGTAACTCCAGTCTCTAAAATGGTTCAGATAGCCTTGAATCCAAAATGCAAATCTCTTTCCATAGGGATAACTTGACAAGGAAATCCAGCTGGGATTTACCACAAGCAAGATCCTTATAATCAGCCTTTGCATTTAATGCTTTCAGCACAATTAAGTTTCATTTATATGAAAGTTTGTCCAAGTCACCAATACTGCTGAATTTATCCCCTTACATGAATCAGCTAGAATCATTAGCTTTCCAATAAATCCAGCATAATGAAACAGCAAAATTGGGCTGCAGAAACAGTGGAATTAAAGTACACAATGTAAGAGAACTTTGAAATGTTTACTATTTGACTGCTCAGAGAAATGTTAGAGAATATCAAATCCCCAAATAGGCAATATGGAAGGAATCGAGGATTTCAGGAATTAGACATCTCTACTGCAAGATTATCTTTTTTAAAAATTGTGTTTTATTTTTTAATATTTCAACTTTTAATAATGCTGATGTTTGAGTTTAAGATATGACACAGAAATTTAACTGAATTTTATTTTAACTTATTGGTTTGTATAGTATCTACATTTGCTCTATTTGTTGCTCACCTATGCTTATGTTGGTATCACAATGTTTAAATTATTGTTGTTTAATATATTTTGCTATCTGCTGGGAGAAATCATTTTGCCCTTGCTCTTTCAGGCATTTTTATATAAAATGCCTAATTGTATTTTATGTAAAATGGTTACATCATATGTTGAATTTCCAACCAAAAAATCTTCACTTTTTAGATAACTTATATGACTGCTAAATTTTTAGATCATTATCAGTTGAACAGACATATTTTAATATCAGATATTCTAAACCAGTAATGTGGCTTCTATTTATTCATATGATTATATATGCCCTTTAATAAAATGCTTTCTGTTCTTTATGTAATAATTATATTTTTAAGATTATTGCTATTGAATATTTTTGTTCTTTTGAATTGCCTATTTTTGTAATATATTCTAGTGCTGGTATATGAAGACATGTAAACTTTAGAAACAATTTTAGAATGCAATAAAAACAACATTTAAACTGATATTTTTATCTTCTTTAGGGAGTCTCTAGATTTAATCACATTTTCTACAAATGTTTATAATTACTTTTCCTCTTTTCTGAATAGTTTCTAAATATTTCTACTTCTTTTTTTCTCCTTTAAAAATTTTTGGTTGGTGTCTTTGCCCAGTGTCATGCCTGTAGGCCAGTGGTTCTCAGATTTTCTTTGGTTCAATAAACTAAATCTGATAATAACTATGGACTTTCTCCTAAGAACAGGTACATAAATGTTGGAGTTGATAGTTGAAATCAATATTAAGAAGGCTTCCTTATAGTTTCATTGTTGAAGATAATATTTTCTGCTAATTTCATATAAGCACTTCTTGTTACATTAAATAATACTTTTGTAATCCTTGTTTGCTAAACAAACTTTAGAGCAAAAGTGTTTGAAAATACTGAGATAATCATTTGTTTCTTGAACCTATAATTGAATTAATATGATAAATTACATTAATATACATCTGGGATTGATCTACCTATACATTCCCCAAATGAAGTACACATAATCATGACACATTAACTTTGACCATATCAATGGATCTAATATGTTTCTGTAATTTGTAGGATTTTGGGATTTGTCAGGTTTATCTAACAGATTTACCATAGATCATGAAAAGATCTTGTGTTTCTTTCACCCCTTCTTATGAAGTGGATGTAATGTGGACCACTTTTTTTTTAACTTGACAGAACTTTTGCATAAAATCATCTGTTTCCACCCCATCTCAATGGGAAAGATCAGATAGTTCTTTGACATGTTTATAGTTTTTTACATGGTTAAAAATAATTTTAAGTGGTCTGTGCCTTCTTGAGTCAATATTCTTAATGCAAATCCAGCAGGTAATCATCTCCAACACAGTCCTAAACCTGAGGGTTGTGATCACCACTATCAGTACCAGATCCTTCTTTGCTTTAGTTCATGTTCAGAAGTCTTCACCATCAATTCCTGTGCAATCAAGGAGATGCTAGTAACAAAGAAAGAAAACTTTATTTATCATTAGCCTAATATCCTTTTATTTATAATGTCATTTTGATTTGTAGCAATATTACTCAGGAAAAGGTTTCAGCAAGGATGTGACCCTTCTTTAGTTTTCATTGACATAGAGAGGTTTTTTTTTTGTTTTGTTTTGGTTTTTTTTTTTTTTTTTTTTGAGCCCTCCCAGCCTGCCGACATAGAGAGTTTTGACTATCATAATGGTTGCTGTGTTTTAGGGTTGTAGTGAGAGAGGGCTGCTGGAAATCACATTCTGATAACTACCTTTTTCTTGAGTAGCTTTGAATATGCTGTTTTTAAGTAATAAACAGATTCCAGCCTTATAGAATTCCTCCTAATTATACCATGGCATATCTCATATTTCTTGAAGAAAAAATAAAGTATTGATTAAATATTTAAAAATAAATGAATACATTCCTAGATACATTGAAGCTAGCTTATAAGTTAACAAAATGTAAGAAATAAAATTATGCTAAGGATATTTGAAATAAGGCTGAAACTGACTATAAGCAAGCAATAGTCTGGCTTTATCTAAGAAGTTGATTCTTCTGATGGTGCAGACTATATGATGATGATTTATTGCAGCCCTGACACTATACTTCTAGAAATTCTCTCTAAGAAAATTCTTCCAAAGCTTTAGTCTACTTGATATTAACTCATAAATTTACTACTGAAAATAACAGTATCTTTATAGTCATATGATCTAATTTTTATTTCCGTATTTATTTTGAGAAGGAGTCTCACTCTGTCACCCAGGGCGGAGTGCAGTGGCTTGAATCCAGCTCACTGCAACCTCTGCCTCACAAGTTCAAGCAGTTTTCCTGCTTCAGCCTCCCAAGTAGCTGAGACTACAGGTGCCTGCTACTATGCCCAGCTAATTTTTTTTGTATTTTCAGTAGAATTGGGGTTTCATCATGGTGGCCAGGCTGGTCTAGAACACCTGACCTTAGGTGATCCACCTGCCTCAGCCTCCCAAAGTCTAGGATTACAGGCATCAGCCACCATGCCCTGCAGATAGTCTAATTTTTTTAGGTGCTTTGTTTTAGATGGTAGCATACACAATTTTATTTTTCAGCTTCTGAAATGATTAAATTGGCATTAGCTGTAAAAATTACTTTTGAAAAAATAACCTAATTCATTTAATATCACCTATTTTCTCCATAAATATTTTTTTCTTGAATAAAGAGAGTTTTCCACTATTTTTCAAATTGCTTCTATGTTCAAATGATGTCTTTTCATTTCTTGCTCATATTTTATCAGCTGGCATGACCTTGCTATATTCATGGTGAGCTTTTCTTCTCCACTAATTATTTTCATCTGTATTGTGTGTGTGTGCATGTGTGTGTTGCACATGCAAGAGGAAACAAATCTGGAGACTTTTAATTTTCTAAGAAATGTGAACATCAGTGGAGATGGTGGTTTAGACTCTACCACTTTAACTTGTCAGCAGTATATGATATGCATACCTTTAGCTGACATTTAATGTTTAAGTGGGTTTTTATTAGGATGAAGTCTCAGAGTTTCTAATTCAGATGTCAGAGGTTGGTGGCAATATCAATAAGCCATCGGCAGGGACGTTATTCCTAATTCTTATCCTGACATGTTACAAAAATAAGCATGATAATTTTATGGCTTCCTTTTCTGCCTAAAATGTAACTACATTAATCTGAAAGACAGCTGATTTTTCAAGGTCAAAAGTGCTTAGTTACAAATTGATGAGCTATTATGCATGTCTGTGGTTTTCTTGATGGCACTGTATTAATAATATGTGTGCAGAACAGGCCATAAAAATTCCATTTAAAAGTATTAAGGCATACTGAGACATTTAATCAGGTTAAAATTCCTGTCAGTTGGCTCCAGGCACAATGTTGTTCGGTCAATGATTAACAAAGTGTGTGGAATATAAAGATGCATGTCTATTACATGAGCTCTGATTTCACTGAAATGACCTTTTTTTGTTTTCTGCTTCTAGCAAATGATCCAACTAAAAATGCATTACAGTGATATTCATTGTGTTAAACAGCTCCTACTGTCTCCCAGTCTGGATTGTTTTGATTAGAAAATCGAGAGAAAATGTGCTTGTAAAGATGCTGACATTCTTTCTGGATAGGGGAAAAAGCACTTTGTGATGAAGTGTTTTAAAAAATATAAATCACACTTTAAGTTTTCCGTTGTGATTGATAAAAGCTATCTTACTAGGTGTGCACTATGCTCTTATAAAACCTAAAAAAATTAAATGACAAAAAGCTATGGAAAGGATTCTTCTGGTAGTCTCTTCAGTATACCTTGCAAGTTCAAGGAGAATGCTATTTAAGAGACAGAATATAAGAGAAATAAGAATTAGTCTGCACAAGTATATTATAAAAATAAAGTCACATTTTTCTTACAAAAAGAATGAACATTCCTCATTTATGCAAATCTTTCACTTTTCTCCCATTAGTAGATAAGGAGTAATTATATAAGAACAGTTTCTAAGAACACCTTTACGTAACAAGTAAATGACTGACTATTCAAGTAATAATTATAGAACTATATAAAAATTACTGTTACATTTTTTAGTTGTGTAAATTTAGCTAACATTTATACTTGTCTTTCACACACTTTTCATATCTGTAAGAATATTGATCCCGGTGCCCCCTCCAAAAAAAAAAAAAGAATATTGAAATATTTTGGTAAGTAAAAAATCATACAAAATTTAAAAATAAACTCAACCTGAATTACTTTGTCCTTTCACTTGAGAGGAATGACAGTCTTTCCCATCTCTTAAAAACACAAGTGCTCTTTATAACAAACTTACATATTGATATTTTAAGAACATTAATAGTTTTTAAAGCAGTTTTAGATTTGTAAAAAAAAACCGTATAGAAAGTGCCATATTCTTCCCCACCCACAGTTTCACCTATTAACATACTGTGTTGGTTTGGCATATTTGCTACAATTTATGGACTCATACATTATTTATTAACCAAAGTTTATCATTTATGCTAAGGTTCAGTCTTCTGTTATACAATTCTAAGGGTTTTATGAAATGCATAATATCATATATCTACCATGGCATTATCATACAAAATAGTTTAGTTTCCCTATCCTAAACATCCCGTGTGTTCCTCTTGTTCATCCATTCTCACCTCTACTCCCCAACCCCTGGCAATCACTTATTTTTTTTTATTCTCTCGATATCCCTTTTCTAGAATGTCATATAATTGGAATTATACAGTATATAGCTTTTTCAGACTGACTTTTAAAAGTTAGTAATACATTTTTAAGTTTCCTCCAAGTCTTTTGGCAACTGAATAGTTCTTTTTATGGCTAAATAATATTTTATTGTATGAATGTGTACCACACTATGTTTATCCATTGACCTATGAAAGAAACCTTGGTTGCCTCCAGGTTTTGGCAACTATGAATAAAGCTTCTATAAACATTCATGTGCAGGTTTTAGTGTGGGCATAAGTCTTGAACTGATTTGAGTAAATAAATATCAAGCAGTACAATTGTTGGATTATCACTGAATGTTTTAGATCCTTGAGATGACACATTTTTGTTTGAGAAATTTCATTACTAACTAGAAACAGTTGCTAAATAAAATTTAATTTTAACATATGTTTTGTCTAATTTGGTAAATTTCAAATATCAAAAGCAATTTTGCTTTTCAAATATCTGTAAAATGTCTATTTTCAATCATAACTAAAGGATATGATCTAGCCCGAGATTATTTCTTCTGGTAGAAATACATGCTTTATTATGTTGTTGAAAACATTGAGAAATATTTAGAGATTCCAAATTCCAATAAATTTTATTACTTTATCAATACTTCATCACCTTTGATTATTAAAGTATATTTAGTGTATTTTCTTATATTCCACAATATTTTGTAAGGTTGAAAGCATTTATTGATAAATGTTAAGAAATATATTACAACCTCAGGTGCGTGCTGCTTTAACCTTGTATTCTGTTATATTAAGCTATCCAGAATGAAAGACAACTGTTATATCTGGATATCATAAAATTTCAGTAGGACATTTATGCTGAGCTTATAGTTGACTACAAAGTGGGAAGAAATTCTGTGCTTCAGTGAATTAAACAGTTTTATTAGTGTATAGAAATTTAAAAACTTAGTTGTAATGGATTAGTACCAGATACTTTAAACATATAACTCAAATTAGTTATACAAATTGTACACACAGATGTATAGTGCTGTAAGAACTGTTTAAGCCATTTTGTTTACCTCATTGGTCTAATTGTACTTTATGGAATAAACATTATATAAACTCAGAGAGGAAAAAACATTTTAGGCAACTAACTTAAATTTGAAAAGAATATAATGTAAAATGTATTTATAAAAATATTAAATTTAGATTTTTGGAGTAAACAAAAATAATTATATATTAAGGTATCTTTACATTTCTCTGTTCTAAACATCCATACTGAATTCATCCCTTAATAGCTTTGCTAATTGATATGAGCATATAACCACACATTCATATCTGCCTATATATGTTTGTTCATTTTCTGAATTATAATAGCTATGTAATATTAGCACTTAACTTTGTCCAATTTAGCAGAGATAGTATCTATAAGATATCAAAACATTTGATCAAAAGTGCAAACATTTATTTAATCATATGGGTGCTTGATTATATTGTGCTTTGTCTGCTATTCAAAGTTGGCTCTAAAAATCTAATTACAAAGATAGGTTGGATCATTTAATGGAAAATATTACCTAACAAATGGAAAAGTATGTTAGAATATATAGCAAGACTACCTAATTCTAAATTAATATATTCTCTGAACAATGAAAACAGTACCTAATATTTGGTAAAAACTTACTAGGTAAAATACCTCATTCTAAATGTTTTGCATGTTTAATTTTTTATGATCACAGAAATTTCATGTGGTAGTTAATGTCATTTTCACCATTTGTAGAAGAAATGGAGACTGAAGTTTAGGTAACTTGCCAAAGATTATTACTAAGATAGTCAACGTTAAAGCCATAAGGTAACCCAAGAAGGACAATTCTAAGAGTTTCCAACAGCTCCCTAATATTGATTGTACTCTATATATACTGAAAGTTCTGGCCAGAACAATTAGGCAAGAGAATGAAATATAAGGCATACAAATTGGAAATGAAGAAGTTAGATTATTCCTATTTGAAGAAGACATGATCTTTTAAATAGAAATCTCTAAAACCTCCACTAAAAAATTGTTGGAAGTAATAAGCAAATTCAGCAAATTGAAGGATACAAAATCGACATACAAAAATCAATAGCATTTCTATATACTAAGAGCAGACTATCTGAAAAGGAAATCAAGAGAACAATTCCATTTACAATAGCTAAAGAAAAAATACTTAGAAATAAGCCAAATTGGTAGATGATCTCTACAATAAAAACTTTAAAACATAGATTAAAAAAATTAAGAACATAATTAAAAGATACTCTGTTCATAAATCGGAAAAAATTAATATGCCCATACTACCTAAAGTGATCTAGGGATTTAGTATAATCCTTTCAAAATATTAATGACATTCCTCAAAGAAATAGAAAAAAAAATCCTGTAATTCTTCACACTATCTGACTTCAAAATATATTACAAAGCCATAGTAATCAAAACATCATAGAAGTGATATAAAAACACAGTAGACCAATGGAACAGAAGAGAGAACCCAGAAATAAATCCGTACACTTTCAGCCAATTGAATTCTGACAAAGGTGCCAAGAACACACAATGGGGAAAGATAATCTCTTCAATAAATGGTGTTGGGAAAACTAAATACTCACAGGCAGAAGAATGACATTAAACTCTTTAATGTCACTGTATACAAAAATTAACTAGAAATGTGTTAAAGACTTAAATGTCAGAGCCAATAGTATGAGACTACTAGAATAAAATGTAGAGGAAATGCTTTATATTGGTCTTCAAAACTATATTATGGATATCACCTCAAAAGCATAAGTAGATAAGTAGTTTGATTTAAAATGTGAAAATTTTGCACAGCAAAGGAAACAACAGAATGAAGAGGCAAGCTAAGGAATGACAGAAAATATTTGCAAACTAAATATCCAATAAAGGGATAATATTCAAAATACATGAGGAAATCACAGAACAACAAACTCATTTAAAAGTAGGCAAAGGATCAAACATTTCTCAAAAAAAAAGACACACAAATTGCCAAACATTTTTTAAATGTTTAATATCACTAATCATCAGAGAAATACAAATTTAAATACAAAAGTATAATGCATTTTTTTCATACCTCATATGTAGCTATTAAACAGGAAAACTTCTAAAAGTGCCTCTAGAGTTTTCTAGTTTGGTGGATTTCAGAAAATGTTATTCTTACTAATAATTTTATCTACCTCTGAGAGAAAATGGCATAGTAGAGTATTCCAATTGCATGTTTTCATATTAATGTTAGATTTTCTAAAATAAAAATCACTATTATAATTTTCAACAGCTTTTGAATACTCTACAAAATGAATTTGTTCTTTCTTTTGATGATGTGAGTTCACATTATGGCCTTTTCTTTCCCAAATTATTACATACTCTTGTTCCAGTGACAAATATTATATGTGTTGTCAAAGTTCAACCACTTACGTAGTGACATTTTCACTTTAAGCTATCTATATTTTCAGTATCTAAGAGAGAATTTTAAGAAATATTTTTTAGTCTAATAGGTCAACAGTTTGTGAAAAGAATGAAAAAAGTACTTTGTGTAATTTATTTGAAAGCTTTGCAGGAAATGTCATGGTAAAGTTTAGACAATTGTTTGTTGACAAAATGTGATTTTTGACTTAGAGGATAAGACTTCTTCACTAACTGTACATCCACAGTAAATGTCATTAATTCATCTTAAATAATTTAAGATGGCTTGGAGTCTTATATTGATAAGGACAGTAGGAATAAATAATTCAACATTTATTTATAATAAGTGCATTAATCAGAAAGGGGCAGTATAGTGACAGGAAGCAGTGTAATTGATTTCATAGATAGAATTCTATATTAATATATATTTCAAGCAGTTTTAGTAAGAAACTACAGACATCTGATTGTATTCCTATTGTACTTTTCTTCCCACATGAATATTAACACTTTTCTTATTGCAGCATCCCTTAGATTAACATTTCTAAAACTGAGTCTCTATTGTGTATCTAAAGGGTAATGGAAATTGAGGTCATATCATTTCAAACAGATATTTGCTGAAAGCAGCAGCTAAATGCAGGAAAAATAGATTCACTGACCTCATGGAATATTCTTCCTTCCTTCCTTAACCAACATGTAAGAGTGTTTGGAAAAGAGCATTTGTATATGTGTAGAAGATAACAGACAGAAAATACTCAATTTCAATTCTGTCTCTCTCATAGGCTGAAATGATTATTATCTTACAAATTATTATTTTACATTACAGGAAAACCTAATTACATAATTAAAATGTGTAATTATAAATAAAATGAATAGAAATACTTTTAATAAAATTAATTTTTTTCACTTAATAAATTATTCCTAGTAACCTGAAGAAGTTTCTTAAATTACATAGATCTTTCTAAAAATCTGTTGTCATTCCTCCTGTGACATATGGTTATCTAAGTTTTGTTAAAATAAGGTTTACTTTTAGTATCATTGAAATAATGTGAGTACTATTGCATGGGAGCATCTGGTGAGAACTGATCACATGTCAGGGTCAAGAAAAGATGGAGTAATAAAGTATCAGTGACCCAGCAAAACTGAAGACCAAAGACTGAGACGTTGTTTTCAAAAGACTGGAAATCTAATAAGCCACAGGGCAGGCTCCAAAGTTGCATAAGTAAGTAGTATTTGGCCACACTATCGAGCTCATCCTCTTGAATGGAGCATCCATAAATTGATTTAGCAGAGCTCTTAAACTAATTATAAGGCAGTCCCTGATGAGGATATTTCATAGCTTGATCCCCCAAAGTAGTATTCTACAATAATATTAAAAATAAAAATACATTATTTTTTAAAATCACATTAGGCTATTTAATAACTTTTTGTCTTTGGTCAGGTTTTAATGATAATTTTCATGTTATGGTTCAGAAATTCTCTTCATGCTTTCAGTTCCCTAAAAATTCCAAGATTTTAGAAGATTTTCAAAAACAAAAAAAAATTACTCGAGGACTTTTTTCATTGTACTTTAAGTATTTTAAAAACACATAAAATATTTTCCAGAGCAGACTTAGGTTAAGGTAAATGTAAGTTGGTAATATAAATTATAACTAATAGATGCCTAAGAATTGAATAAGTACTTTCAAACAAATCTGCCAACACCTAAGAACACAAACATTTAGGAGAGACCTTGTGGAATTTGATAACAGGCCTGCAGATACTTGTTAGGTTTTGGGTCCTGGCCTTCAATTCCATTTGGGCTCTTACATGACTTGGCAGTGAAAACTCAGGAAACTATAGATGAATATGCAAATGAGAGTAGAGCTGTAAAGAGGGATTTTACTATAAGTCTTGAAACTGAGTAGAATTTCCTGTGGTCCCAATTGATGTTGGGGCCACAGCAGCTGTCCCCAACCCTTTTGGCACAAGAAACCAATTACGTGGAAGACAATTTTTCCACAGATCTGAGTGGGGGCAGGATAAAACTGACCTAACTCAGATCATCAAGCATTAGATTTTCATAAGGAGCACACAACTTAGGTCTCTTGCATGTACAGTTCACAATAGGGTTCCAGCTCCTATGAGAATCTGCTGCTGCTGCTCAACTGACAGGAGGCAGAGCTCAGCCAATAATGCCCACTCTGCACTCACCTTCTACTGTGTGGCCCAGTTCCTAACAGGCCATGGACCCATGTTGGTCTATTGCCCAGGGTTTGGAGACCACTGGGCTAGAGGATAAGTTTGGAGAGAGGTGAAACATTTCAGGACAGCTAAAACCTTCTCATTAATCTGAAACAGAACCTAGAAATTTATACTCACTAGGAAAATAATCATCTTTGTAAAATGTATGCTACCAAGTTTAGGGCATGCTTAATTGTTATTAACGATGATATATTGGATAAAGTTCAGGTATAGTATCTTTTACTATCAATGTTTTATCTTTCTTCCTTGATTGACTTTGATTCTCCCACCATATATTACATTTCATGGATTAAAATACATCACTTTTTCTTGCCCACATCAAGATAGTATCCTACTCCAAATTTATGCATGGTATTAAGGGATTGTTCCTTTAGTGTTATATAAACCAAGAAAGCTTTAAACACATCAGTAAGTCATGAATCTTGCATGTCTTTCTCTATCTAACATACATATTTCCTCATTGTACTGTTTTGCATATAGGAAGAGATTCTCAAGATCTACAATAGCATATGCTTTTGAATTAACATGGACCTCCTGGAATATCAGGGGATATTTTTTTTTCTGTTTTCTCATGAGAATATAGAAAGTAACTATTATTAATAATTGTATATTAATGTGTTATTCTGTTTTCATGCTGCTGATAAAGACATACCCCTGACTGGGTAATTTATAAAGAAAAATAAGTTTAATGGACTCACACAGTTCCACGTGGCTGAGGAGGCCTCACAATCATGGCAAAAGATAAAAGGCTAGTCTTACATGGCAGCAGACAAAAGAGGATGAGAACCAAGTGAAAGGGGAAACCACTAATAAAACCATCATATCTGTGAGACTTATTCACTATCATATTAGTATGGGGAAACTGCCTCCATGATTCAATTATCTCCTAGCAGGTCCCTACCACAACACATGGGAATTATGGGAGCTACAATTCAAGATGAGATTTGGGTGGGGACACAGCCAAACCATATCAATTAAGCACTTATAAAATATGTAAGTAGGCATACAGAAAATAATAGAAAAAAAAACAGCCCTTATTATGTTACCCATGGTGGTAATGGCTCATATAGTTGTATTAGTATATAACATATAAGTATACACATGATAGTTATTACATAAATGTATAGATATGTGTACACATATATATAGGTACTGAAAATTCTATCATTCAGAATAATGTTAAAAGAGTTTATAGAAAATGACATACATTGTTTTGAGGTATGAACATAAATGTGAAAGGATCAAATTTTGGAAATATTAAGAAATGTCTGAAAATTTCTGAATTACTAATTTATACTATTAAGTTTTAACCTTTAGTTTGTCTCATTAATTTTCAGTTTTGTAATTAATATTATACTATTGTAGAGAGGTATTATTATTGCCTATTATGATTTTCAGAAAACGCTTCACAAACCTTATAATGCCCCTTACATTAAAAATTACAATTTCAGCAATATTTTTTTCATTGAAGTACAAATTAAAGTACCTAGTTTTTGTTAATATACTGATATGTACACTAAAATGTGTAATAAAAGATATTTTAATTATAGCAATACAATTGAAAAAAACACTTTATAATCAATCAAAGTGACAGAAAATTCAAGACAACTTTATAATGTAAATGGCAACATTAGTGGACCAAAGAAATGTAATAGAGAATTGCCTGTTAGTCAACATTTTAATATAGGTTACTTAAAACCTTTTTCCTGAAAGAGTATATTATTTTTTACAATGAAAGGTCAAATGTGTATCAGTATATCATAGTTTTCCAAGACACATCAGCACATAATCCAATTCGCATAATCCAAGGCATACGTTGCATGAATTTAAATATTGTATTAACAAAACTAACAAAATACAAATAAAATTGAGTATCTCTCACAGGGGGAAGATATTTTAAAACCATGTTCTTCTATTGATCTTCTCAAATACACATTTGATTCTATTTTTTTGTTTTTCTATCTTCATAGTCTAAGAACTCATTTTGAGTGAAAAATATTCTAAAGACGTCATAGTCTCCATTGATTGCTAAAACTGCAGAGAATACGCAAAGATAGAATCTTGGACTTGATATTAAAAACATGATTAAGCTTCCAGGATTTATAGTAAATGTCTGTGTATTAACCTTGAACATAATTTTCTTGAAAATATTATGTAAATTTAGTAAATTTAGCACTATAGCTCAGGATTTCCCACTGAATTCTTCTTCTTCTTTTTTTTTTTTTTAAGACAGAATTTCTCTCTTGTTGCCCAGGCTGGAGTGCAACGGTGCGATCTCTGCTCACTACAGCCTCCACTTCCCAGGTTCAAGCAATTATCCTGCCTCAGTCTCCCTAGCAGCTGGGATTACAGGTGCCCACCACAATGCCCAGCTTTCTCTCTCTCTCCTCTCTCCCCTCTCTCCCTCTTCTCTCCCTCCCCTCTCTCCCTCCCCTCTCTCCCCTCTCCTCTCCTTTCTCTCTCTCCCCTTCTTTCTCTCTCCTCCGCTGCACCCTCTCATTTTTAGTAGAGACAGGGTTTCATCATGTTTGCCAAGTCTGTCTCAAACTCCTGACCTCAGGTGATCCACCAGTCTTGGCCTCCCAAAATGCTGGGATTACAGTTGTGAGCCACCATGCCCGGCTTCCCACTGAATTCTTTCTCCATTTTATCATAATCCTTCTAAATATAAGTAAAAGTTTTTTATTTGTATAAAAAACTGTATACAAATACTTATGAAAACTCATCCTAAAATTATCAAAATGCTTCTGATAATGTGAAGAAATACTGGCAAATACAAAATATTAAAATATTAAAGATCACATTTCTTGAAAACGAGATGTTATATACAAACAGAATTCTCTGAACTTGAAGAATATAAAAAATATTTTTGGAATTCTTTTAATTTGTAACTATTTTTTTTCCAGTTTTAGACTCTCTACTGTTTTTCTGCTATGAAAAATGAGGACATTAATATTTTTATCTTTACTTTCATCTCCTCATTGTTCTGTCAAATTTTGTTACTCATATTTTTAGTTTCGCATTTTAAGTTGTCACAATTATGGTATGCGTTAGTGCCACTGATAAGTATTTCTACCACTCTCCTTTCCAAACATATGGTACAATTGTAATTTCTATTCTGGCCTCAGTCAACACAGGATTCGATAACATAATACCACAAACGGTGTCCTTAAACAGCAAAAACTTATTTTCTCACAGTTCTAGAGGAAGGAAGTTCAAGATCATAGTTCCAGCTTCCCAGGTTCTCTTCCTAACTTGGAGACAGCTGCCTTCTTACTGTGACTTCACATGGTCTTTCCTTCCTGCTCTCAGTGCCTGTGGGGAAGGGAGTGGAGTGTGGAGTTGGGGCAGAGAGAGAGATTTTCTTCTTTTCATAAGGCCAACAATCTTTGCAGATTAGGCTACCACCCTTATGACCACATTTAATCTTAATTACCTTATAAAAGCCCTATCTCCAAATACAGTTACATTCCGGTTCAAGGATTCAACATCTAAGTTGAATGGGGTGGAGCTAGAGAGGGGAAATCCTTGCTCAAATTTAAGGTAGCTTTGTGACTTTTCTTGCCAAAAATATTTAAGTATAAATTTTTAAAACTCCCATATGACTTGCCAAGTTCCATTTCCACTGCATCAGAGAGAGTGGAAGCTCCACTGAAAGACTTTTCTCAGGCTGGTGGTCTGAGGAACTTCTGCAGGCACAGCCCCCTAACTACCCATATCTATATATTAAAGTGGTAGAAATGAATTCCGTTTGTTGTGCTAAGCCATTGAGATACATCAGCAAGTATTACTATGGTATAAGCTAGCTCATCTGGATGCATGTACAAAACTGTACAATTTCATCTGTATCTGTAGCTTCCATAAGTTTTAGTTCTATAATTGCATCTTCATCATCAAATTTTTTCACTCAATCTACATAGCTTTCTTTTAAAAAAGTGGTTTTCAATGTTTTGCTTTATCAGGCATATCTATATTCCTTATAAATGAAGAAAATGCAGTGATTAGGTTTGTTTTATTTTTCTGAACTCTGAAAATTTTTTCACTCTTTTCTCATTGAGTTCTGTTTTAGAGAAGTCTGAGATTAAATTTTTGTGATGTTTTTCTTATATTTGATGTTCTTTTCTACTGGAAAGAACATGAATGTTTAAATTCTTTTTATTGAGACATATCATACACATATAGAAAAGTACACAAAACATAAAGGATAGTGTAATGAATAATTACAATGCAAACTTCCAGCTTGAAAAATACAACATTGCCAGGTTTATAGCCTGCCCTTTGAGAGGCCTTATAAGATCATTTCTCTCTTCTCCTGGAATGACAACAAATACTTTAACTTTTCTTATTACTTCTTATGTTCTTTGTACTTTGCCACCTCTGTATATACTTAAAAATATAATTTTTTAATACTTTTCCAAAACTGGGAATTAAAATGAAGTAGTGAGTTTCTCAATTATTTGTCAGTGAAAAGATAGAGAAATAAACAAAACAACTAATGTTAGAAACTTTATGCTGGAAGAATCAGTTACTTGAGGAAAATCTCCCCAAATGGTAAAATTTAGAGGGAACAGTTAAAAATCACTTCATAGTTTTGTGTTAATGATATTTTAGGATTAATGAGATCACTCAAACCTGCAATTTTTTTAAAAAAGTTATTCTACATTTATCATAGTTTATGTTTGCTTGTGCATTTAGAGACCAGGGCATTGATAGAGAGACTGGTGTATATAATAAAATATGACAGCTATTTCCTTTGATGGGTAAATATGAAACATTCCAATATGTATATATTTCTTCTGGAAACAAAATTCTTTTGTGATAATTTAAATTGTTAATACCAACACTAGCACTAAACACAAAAAGTTTTATATGTTTTCTTATTAGATATGAAATATGAAACACTTCTTTGTTTTAAGCTTAAGGAATATTTTGACACATAATTGACCTAACAGTATGTTTTAAAAATCAAAAGAGCAACTATTTATTAGAATTACTTCCTGAAAAGCATGTGTTCACAATCTAAAATTTTTTTTTTCCCTGATAGCTTATTTGTTATCGACAGGGTTTTTGGTTGCTTTTTGAAAGCCTATAATTACTAAGAAAAATGTATTTGGAATATACTAACAGATATTTCCTAGCATTTTTTTTATCATTGTGACCAAGCATTTGATTAATAGCGTAGAATATATTTGAATCCTTTGGATGTATTTGGGAATTGAAATTGTATTCCCAGAAATGGTGGTACAGACTTTTGAGAGACACCTAATATTTTCTCTTTAATTAAAATTTTGATTGTAAGTTTACATATCACATAGATTCCTTATAGATCAGCTCTTCCTGAAAGACATTTTTATTGTGATGTTAACACATTACATGCATTCTTATTGGTTTAATGCTCACAAAATCTTGCATTTCTTTTAAAAGAATCGTTCAACAAATTGCAAAGATTTTCCCCTACTTAACTAAGTGCCTTGAAAATGTTCTTTGCTCTCTGACTTTTACAAGAGCACACATTTGAAGTCTTAAATAGTGAATATCAGAGTACTTTCCTGGAGGCATAAGGAGCTCACTTATAGTTATTACACAACTCACATACCTTTATATAGTTTCTGCTCTAGAAAATAAAAGGTTAAACACACTTCTCACAATGCAAAAGCCAAGCAGTGACAAATGAAAGAACATTTTTTAACCTCTTTTTCTTATCTATAATGTTCAAGAAATACTACAGTGAATAAAACATTTTAAATGGAAAATTCAAAGGATTACAACTTTCATGACATCTTATGTCCTAGTAGCAAACAAACAAATTTGGAATTTATTCTAACAGTTAACACTAGCACAATGAAATTGTAATTACAGGACAATATTTTGAGGTAAAGAATAAATGGGAAATTTAAACCGTTCATAATAAAAATCAAATAGGACCTCCATTGCTGGGAATATATGGCATACAACTATTCCACACATTAAATATATTTTAGTTTTCAGATTATATCATCTATTTGTAATCCATGGTCATTGAATTTTTTTTAATATTGACAATTTTTAATTCTAAACATTTATTTTTAGAGAAAAACTCAGAATCTTTATGTTGAAATATTATAGGATTTTATTTTTGGTTTCATCTCTATGCAAAAAGCTGTCTTTGAAATTAGCATCTTCTATAATCAGAAAAGTTTTGACATTGTGACTCAATAGTTTTGATGTTTGTAGATTTCAGCAAATGGCCCTTAAGCTTTAGGAAACTAGACTGAAAATCCAGTGTCTAGATTGCTTGTAAAGATATGCAGAATCAAATGTGTATAAAAAGAAAATTAAAGTAGATCTGAATTATTGAAGGATCATCTATCAAAGGCTGCAAATGACAAAAATTCACTCCTTTAATGAAATACCATCTGAACAGAGAGCATCATCCAAACATGTTTATCAAAAGAAAAGTAATGGACCAGTCAGAGTGACAGTGAGCTCCATACTCTCAGATCAGAGAATTTCAGATGCATATGATACGGAACATTCTGACACTGATGCACGCATACATCATGGTGATTCATTGCCCAATACAAATTCAGATATGTGTAAGTAAAAAATACTAGATTTCAAAACAGTACAGTTGAAAAAGTGTGTTACATATCTTCAATAATTTTTATGCTGATTATATGTTAACATGATATTTTGAATACTAAAACTAATTGGATACCCATATCCTGTTACCTTTATAAATATGCCACTCAACAATTTTAAATTATATATGTGATTAACATTATTATCACAGTTAACTGGCCCTATGGTCTTGAAGAACTATATTTTCTATGAAAATTTGTGATCCCCAAGTTAATAAGAGACTTTACCATGACTCCTTTTTTAAAATTTACTTATTTTTATTGTACTTCAGATTTTGGGGTACATGTGCAGATCATGCAAGATTGCTGCATAGGTACATTCATGGCAAGGTGGTTTTTTGCCACCATCCCCCCATCACCTATGCCTGACATTTCTCCCCACATCCCTCACCCACCGTCCCTCCGACTATCCCTCCCACAGCCCCCTCCCCACAATGGACCCCAGTGTGTGATGCTCCCCTCTTTGTGTCCAAGTGTTCTCATTGTTCAGCACCGCCTATGAGTGAGAACACGCAGTGTTTGATTTTCTGTTCTTGTGTCAGATTCCTCAAGGATCTAGAAATAGAAATTCCATTTGACCCAGCAATCCCATTACTGGGTATATACCCAAAGGACAATAAATCATTCTATTATAAAGACACATACACACACATGTTCATCACAGCACTGTTTTACAATAACAAAGACCTGGAACCAACCCAAATGCCCATCAATGATAGACTGAACAAAGAAAATGTGGCACAAATACACCATGGAATACTATGCAGCCATAAAAAATGAGTTTGTGTCCTTTGTAGCGACATGATTGAACCTGGAAACC